>JAYKAV010001223.1:3346143-3395218 GCA_035582835.1 Phoebastria nigripes
TTTTAAGTAGAAAACAAAAACTCAGCATAACTGAAAGCCAACTCACCTCAGGAAAATAATTTGGCATCAGCCTTTATCGACAGCTGCACTTCACTTCAGCACCTGTGTGTATCATTTCAAGTGATGAATGATTGGGGAGGCTGTTTTGTATTAATGAAACACGTTGTGGCAAAGCATGTATTTATATTTACAGGACGAGTTTGAGTTGAACCTGTCTTATGAGACTCAGAACTTGGTGGGATGTATTGGCTGTGTCTATATTATTAAACTTAGGAGTGCCTCCAAATTCTAAGGTCTGAGTAGATATGTTGGCCATGTCCCAACTTGGTGTTAAGGTAAGACCATCTCCGCCCTATCCCAAAGTCCTGGTTTTCATTCAAAGGTAACACAATTTCATTAGACAGAAGCAGTGCTGCTCACCACCTGCTCTGYGATCATGATGATCATTTAGCTAAAATCCCATAGCGTTTCATTTTGCACTCAAACTGTAGAAGCCCACAAGAAGAAAATCAAGATTTAGCTGCACGAACCCACAAAAAGAAATTAGATTCTTTCGTGCAAGGGTAGGCAGAAAGATAACCTGTATAACTGAACTTAAYGCAGAAGGGACTGACTTGTGTGAGACAGCAGGTTAGCCTAAATACTCAGGTGACCTTAAAGAGAAGTATTGAACACAACGATTTTACTAAACTCTCAAGCGTGGTGTCTATGTGAAGCACGGAAAAAAATATACGACAAATAATAACTTCACTGAATAACAAAATTCTGCAGAAATCAAAACTATTTATGGTGTTTGATGCAAATTTAGAAATAATTTCAGCCAGAATAAAGCTGAAGAGTGGAAAGAGAACTAAAAGAAAAAGTAGTCAAAGTAAATCATCTTACTATTGTATTTCAAAATGCCATTTTCACAAAGAGATTAACTTGCATCAGGGAAGAATCTTAAAGTGAGGATAAAAAATAAACAAGCCAAACATTTCATAAGGCATTGGATAAAACACTTGTCCACTAAAACTAGAGAATTGTTTCACACACAAAAAAGAAAAGAAATTGTTTTGGATTAATCCAAGCTGAAAATGCTTTTTCTGGAGATTTTTGTTTTTCTCATTAAATTGAAAGCTCTTCTTATTTGTACTGCTATAAGATATTTATTTCCAGAAGCTTACTTCAAATCCCATTGAGATCAGCAAAAGACTATCAGGTGACATTAGTGAGTGTTCATCTGAAGCCCCATGAGAGTAAATGTTCCTTTTTTTTTTTTTTTTTTTTTTTTTTTTTTTTGTACTTTAAAAGCCTTATTAAAGTTCTGTGAAAGAATGGTGTTGTCAAAATCAGGGAATGTTCTTCATCTTGTTCCTTTTCTTTATCAACGTTGCTTTTTTTGAGACATTAATATATGTTAACTACTTAAAATGCCTTTACAAAAAGAAAAAACAAACCAATGTTTTCTTCCCTTCTGTCATTGGTACTTATTTTTTGATATATTTGGCATATCATTATCATAATGCTAGAGTTATGGATTCTTGGCTGGTGGAAATTGCAACAATATAAYTGATGGACCAACATCAGTTTATACCTCCTAAAAGTCTGTCCCGCCGTTTCTTACAAGTCAGCTGGTCACAGCACACAGAATGGAGCAATGTTTACTTCATCTAACGTGCACTGATTCCAGGATACAAGAATACATTTGCTATGCATTGATTTTGTTACCCAAGCTGTTTGCCTAGATATCAATGTTTAGATAACACAACATTTATGGTGGAAAAATGTGATCACCGATTAACAGGTATTTACTTTGATTCCTCTGTCTATTACTGAGGTTTTAGGTTGTAAAATATCTATTTGTTCATCAGTACAGGATCAGTACTACCCCCAATAGCTACTGTATTTTTCTCAATTCCTGACTACTATTAAAAATGATCATATATTAGTTATCAAGTACTAATTAAAAAATTCTTCAAATCTGAAGTCCAGAGGGCAATGCAGTCTTTGACATGCACTAAGCTGTCTCAAACACATCTCAACCTCCATTTACCCTCTAATTTACTCAGCTGAGTCGTTCAAATGTACAACTTAGCTTGTCTGTATTTGAGTTTTCCAATGTGCTCCCTGGGATTTGAAAACTGAAAAATTCTAGCAAAACAGTTTTAACCTCAACAAAAACAGTTTTAGGTCCCTTCTGTCTTGTTACAAAGTACCTTTAAACATGAAGCAATTAGGATGCTTGACAACAAGAAGGATTTCAGGTTCCTGAAGAGACAATGCCCATGGTCTATCAGTGAAGCTTTAGGGTTGTATGTCTTCCAGGGCACAGCGCAATCCTACCTGTGGTAAACTAGCCGATACACCAGAATCAGTATAACCACAAAGAAGAGTAAACTAATTTGACCTAGTAGAGCTAATTTCACAGCTAAGATCTTATGCATATAAGGCCATCTTTTTCTATCATTAGAATTGTTTCTCTCTCTTTATATCCCTCAAGCATGTATACGCCCACACACACATACACACACAGAGGTATTTTAACTTGAAATGGTGAAGATTGATGAAGTTTTTTTAAATAGGGAAGAAATGGCTTTTTCTGAACTGGAAAGTAAAACCGTCTGGAAAAATGTATTTTAAGCTGATCAAAATTTGATTTTTACACTTTATATTATACTGCATACTTACAGTACAAATAATGACAAGAAATTCAAAATGAAAAGCCATTTAAAAACAGAAAAAAAATCTTTTATTCGGGAATGGTAAAATTCAACTGTTTGTATTGTCAGAAAAACATTTATTTTAAAAATGAACTTCTAGTGAACTTCACTCTAGTCTATGGATCACTTTTCAGTTCAAAGAACTGCTTAAGATGGAATTACTGTTATCAAATGCAGTTGTAACCGTTCACCTAAAATTTATCTTCCTGAATAATATAGTCTAATCATAATTTTTGTCATTGTACTTTATGTTCATACCTGAAAACTGAAATAAAATATATTCTCACTAATTATAGTAACTATATTATTATTTTTACAAATGGTCTTTCATTTTGTCCATTTTTCAAGGTAATTTTATGTGTTACCCAAATAATTCCTTAGGAGAATGAGATGCATTTGCCTAATTACTACAGGTGTGATATTCCCAAATGAAATGATTGCTTTAAAATGAGTCTGATGCATGCCATTGGTGTCAAGGGGATTATCTGTTTGCCTAGATCTAATTATGCTGAAGGGAATCTCAAATGCAATTAGCTGCTTCTCYCTCTTTCATACAGCAAGAGAAAATTAGCTGCTTAATTAATAATGAAAGCTTCTTGCTTTTACCAATGGAAATTAAAAGTGCGTGTTGATACTTTAAATAATGACAATATTTGAAGTTTGGCTGAAGTTTTCTTGCTTGCAGAATGCTGCTCTTGTTTTTGTTAAAAATCTACATACAATATTTAGATGGGAGATCATCTTGCCTAACCATTAACAGTTTAGTCCAAGTTACTCATCAGACATAGCCTTTTGGAGTCATGGAAGACAGGCAGGGATGCACTATGTCAGTGGCTTCTATGCTATGTTTACAGGACACACATGGAATGACACTTGAGTTAACTATGAATTAAATAGGTTTGAGAACGATTTGGACATACTATTTTCACAGGTTTGAACTTAAGTTATAGCTAGTTAGGGTAGCTCTGCAGAGTCAAACCTGAAGGACCGATGTGTTCCCCAAACACTGCAGTATCTGACCACCTTTTGACCACCAAGCAATATATCAGCAAGCTACAGAATTGTTGTGATTTCCACTTTATTGCAGGTAAACAGGGAAACTGAGATTTACATGACCTAAGCCATGTCACACCTGCTCTGAAAAAGATAGTGAAACCTGTTAACACTCATTTACAGAACAGATACAGAGGGAACCACTCAGCTCCTTCTTCCGTGACTTTTTTGAAGGGGTCCAGACAGCCGTACAGGGTCTGAAACGCAGCAACTGCTGCATGTGGGACAGAAGGCTGGGCAAAGTGATTCTGGCTGCTAACTACATGGCCACTCACACCACCTTCCTCCCTCTCTGAGAAAGTAGACACAACAGTAGAGCTGCTAATGTAACTTTGTCCAAAAAAYAACCTATTTTTCAGCAGCAGTTTTACAGGATTTTCCTCCTCTGGGTGCTTCCTTGGGACTGTTGATTGTCTGCTGCAGCCCATCTCTGTCTATCACCTTAGAAGTTTTCTCTCTGTTTTTCTCTACATATGCTTTCTCCATGTCTTTCTCTTTGGAATGTACACATGGCTATTATGCATTATTAACTCTTACATTTTGCATTATTAACCCTTTTTATGCTACTTCAGAAATTTGCCTTGTTTTCAAGCTGTGATGCCAAGTCCTCATGTCACCTTTTAAATAAAAATCTTGACATCTGTCTCCTGAAACATCACCACTTCTTTCAAATCTCACACAAGCAGGACTTTCTTTGGGTTGTTCTTGATGAAGAGGTAAAAGGCATTAGTGGTTGGTTACTGGCTCTCAGCCGTGATTATCAATATCTTTTTTATCCATCTTAAATACTTTTGTCTTTTTGAAGGGTTCAGTGGAGTAGTAGAAGTCACAGAACTTCAGCTGAGACCATGTCCTGTTTTCTTGTTTACAGGCTTTAAGCACTAGAAAGTCAAGGCTCAGTATATACCTTCAAGGACTCAGCATATCAAGGACACAGTACACCTTATTTCTCTAAGGTATGTCTATATGAACAGAACCTCTTCTCTCCAGCTCTACTTCTATCAGATAACTCTAAGATGATTTTGATGCATGTATTTCAAAGGAGAGGAATTATAGAAAAAGTACCTGTATATTGTGTTACCATGTATATTTTACATACAAGGAGAATATAGGAATGAAAGAGTTTCATTACTCTGAATACAGGCTGTACATTATTCCTAGTCTTTCTCCTCTGGAGTGTCCAAGTTCGTGTAGTAAGGAACTCATGCAGACACAACACCCAACACGAGAGGCATACTTTTAATCTTACATTAAGCCTCACAACGTTGGAATTTGACCAGCCTCTCAAAAGAGCTTTTAACATGTCCACGGTTTACCAAATTCATACAGATTTAGCATATTTTGCTCTGACTTAAGTTATGTCTCACTGCTGCCAGGAATGAATTATTTAAAACAAGCACATACCACTATGTAACCCAATTATCAGATCTTTTAATGAAACCAGTTCTACGTAAAAGCCATAGAAGAACCAGATACAAAAAGCCATCTTGATACGTATATCTGGTATACATTATGTGCATATTTCTCTGTTACAATTTTTGTCTTTTGCTTCCTCTGCTTCATCCTCACTCCAATCCCTTTTCTATAAATTTTCAATTGGTTTAACTCTGTGTTCCCTTAGGAATCTTTCTCTGTATCATTGTATTTATCCCTTTCTTAATAGTCTAATTACGTTCAACTTCAAGGTGTATATCCAGTCCTTTAATGYTTCATCAAATTTTGAAAAAGACAAAACAAGATTGTTTACTGTTATTACAACACCCTTATTTTAGTGCTTATTTTGAGGACGTTTACTATGCCACATAAAATATTCATCTATTAGTATTCTACTTTATATATAATCACATCTTCTGCCAAGGCTGTTTTCTTATCCAAGAGGCTAGGCAAGCTGCAAATAGGTACGAATCAAGATGGTTAAATCAGGCGATGTTCTTTGGGACACTGTAGTTGGTTAAAGAAAACTTTTTAAAAATCCTCTATACCCTGAAGGTAGAATTTGTCAAGATGCTCCCGTAATTGAAATTTTCTATGGCTGTTAAGAACCAAGAGAATAGTAGTTCTTCCCTCCAAATGAAATCTCACTGCCAGATTTGTATGACATTTCATGATCCAAGCTTAATTTGTTATACATTGTTCCCAGAAGGTGAGATGAGATTACATGGAGCCATACATTAGTTAGAAGATTTATTTTACACTTACCCACTCAAAGTTCCTTTCTAGTTATTCAAACAGAATAGAGCGATCTTGATTAGTTAATCTCTCTACATCAGCGTTTTTTCCACAGAGCACTTCACAGAAATGTTTTAAAATTTCACCACAATTAAAAAAGCAATTAAAAAGGATTATCAAAATCAAAGTTGATCTTTAATTACTGCMTATATCTAGATCTTTATTCCATGATATACTAGATAAAATACTCTTAAAAATGCTTTGTTAATAGCTTTTTATTATTGAGAACATAAGAAATTTCAGTCTTTTGAGGCACATCCCTTTTTAGATCAACTTCATTTTCAGGTTGTCATCTAAAACTTTATTTCCATCAATCTTGCCTTGCTATAGCTGAGTAAGCCATTCCTTTATCTTCTGCCCACCATAAGAATTGGCCACCTTGCAATGACTTGGGTAGCGTGGTCAAAGTACAGCTGTAATTTCTCCAGTGAAAAATTACTCTCTATCTCCATCTTAGTGAGCAAATCTCTTCTGCCATCTGTTCGGTCAGGTCTGCCTATGTGAATGCCTGCAATCAATTTTTGGTCATTTGGACTTCTAGAAATATTCAGGGCCATTGCTGCTCTTTTTCCTCAGACCAGTGCTGGCATAACGGTGTGCTAAAAGTCTTTGCAGTTTTACACTTCTTGCTGGAAAATAGCTGTTGTTAAGCAGAAGCAAAAGCAGAATAGCAGAAGCTTCTCCAAGGATGATTTCAGCCTGACTAGCTGTAGTATTTGGATGAACAGTAGAGAATAGAAAAAAAACATGCTGGTACTCGGGACTGTTCTGTGTTTCAACATATTCACATTTAAGATTGTATCAACAGTAAAAAATTCTTCAGGTTTTCACTGCCTCTCTTCTGTTAGGAATAATGGTGCAGGATTCATAAGGGATGTGCCTTTTAATCCATGTTGCCTAATCCACGGAAAGCTGTTTTTATCCATATGGCATTAAAATAGTATTAAAGGACACTGGTAAAAGCATCCAGTACCTACATTACAGGTTTTCTCTTTGGGCTTGACAGTGGGATTGCATCATCACAGAAAAATTCATACACATGTCCATTTTATAGTTAAAGCACAAATGTCTGCCTGGCTATGGGTGGTGTCAATCCCTTATCCTTTGAGGTATTTGGGGATAGGCTGTCCTAAGCAAACCTTCAAAAAGCCTTAAAAGAGACTCATGTCAACTATAGGAAAAAAGGCCCTGTTCTTTCTTTCTAAAACTCCTCAGCGGTCTGACCTTGTAAGTCCTCACAGAACTGAATGTTTTCATTGAAGGAGACTATTCATGTAGACAAATGCATTGTATCCCGTATTTCACTGTTCATATTTTGATCATGAGGAGTGACAGGGAAGACCAACATCTACAATGAAAGACAACCTGGATTTTGCATTTTTAAAACATTCTTGCTGAACTTGCAGGAGATATTTAGGCACATGAAAAATAATGAAGATATTTTGCTTATTAGGTTTTCCTTCATTGAGCCTTTTTTAAAACAGAAGAGTAAACTGACAACACAGAAGGATTTTCCATCATTTAGAGTCACAGAATTTAGCCAGACCTCCCCAGTTAAGCAGAATTCAGATGAAAATAATCTAGATCTTGCTATTTTAACATGTTTCTGATGACTGGCATCATTACAGGACTGGTGACATCTAGGAATGGGATAGAAGAGAGAAGAAGAAAACTAATTATCTTATTATTTATACTTCAATATAGGCTAGAGGTCCCAAGTAATATACGGGATATGATCCTGAGCATAGAGAAGAGAAAATGATTTTGTCCTGGACAATGCTAAACTCAGCTATAAGGTCACCAAGTCTCTCACCCTGCCCAAGAAAGGATTCCCTCTACCTAATTCTTGATTGAGATTTATCTAGGCCTTTTTAAAAACTACCACTGATGAGGATTCCCATTGCCATTCTCCAGTACTTACTTATCCTTACATGTAGAAAGTTCCTTCTCCCCAGTATTTAGTCTAAGCCGTCTTTGCTAAAATTTAAGCGCATTACCTCTGATCACAGTAGACATGAAGAACGAGCTATTCCTTTCCTTATTACTTTTTTTTTTTTTTTTTTTTTTGGAAAATGCAGATCATATTCTTTTCAGAACTTGGTTTTTGGAGTAAACTGTAAAAAGAGTAGTTCTTTCAATATTTTCTCAAAAGTTAGATTTCTCTTCTTCCTCCTTTTTAAATGCAGGTGAAACTCCTGTTCTTGTTGATCCTCCATAATTTCTAAAAGCTAATGCCTCAGTTCTGGAGCTTGCTCCAACCAATTCCAGAAGTAGCCTAACAATTTGAACTTCACCAGGTCCAAGCAATTTGAAAAGATCCATGTACTGCCTAACCTGTTTTTCCTTACTTATTCTCAGTTGTTTTACACTCTTTGTTAGTGGTATTAATAACATCAACTGCTTCATTACTGCTTCATTTTAGTTTAGACGTGAAAAATACCCTGGTGTTCTCAGCATCATCTGTCTATTGTTTTCATTCTCTACTGAAGAGCAGATAAACTTTATTTAGTCTGGTTCTTGTTGTTAGTGATCTTATAGAAGGTTGCCTTCTACTTATTCTTTATATCCCTGCTAGCCGTACCTCAGTCTGTTACTCATCTTTTCTAATTTTACCCTTACATAGCCTATTCTTTCATTCCTGTGTATTAGAGTAGGTTTGTCCTTTAATGCTATTTCTTTGAGAAGCTACCAACCTTCCTCCTAACCTCCCATTTTCCATTAGATCTCATCTCCCACTTCTTTTACTTTACTGGACCTACTTATTTCCCTCCACCTCCCCTTCTTTCCTTCCGAAGCACTGTGAACTCTGCTATTCCATGTGCACTCTCATGCAACTTGCTGCTAGATGTTCAGTTCTCTACAAGTTTCTTCGTCACCAGTAGTGACTGGCAAAGACCACCCCTCTAGCCGCTTTCTCAAAATTCCTTGTCAAAAATTGTCACCGACCCATCCCATGAGATACCTGGCCAATGTACTTCCCGTTCTATTTCTTAATCTAGACAGTTTAATCTAGATATGAAAAAAATAGATAAAAGACAAGAAGATAAACAGATACAGAGATGTGAAACCACTTTTTTCAGGAGGCTCAGTGACAAAACAAGATCAGATTTCTTGTTGATGAGCAACTAATCTAGGATATCATCTTTRAATCTTACTGTACCCAAAACTTTTCATGGTCATTAACTGTATTATCATTTAAATCATTTATCACTTAAAAACAGACAATACCCTCTTTCTTTTCTCATTGAATGATCATACTTTTTTTTTTAAACAAATATGGAAAAATCTTTGAGGCACAATTTTTGAATCAACAAACTTCATGTTATGTTGATGAAGCTTTCATGTTGTACAACTACTTTCAGTTACTCTGTATTATGTAAGAAGTGAAGACATGCTAGTGAATTCTAGCAAACATGGGATCTTTGAATCCAATCTACATTATAATGTTAATATCTAAATTGATTCTGGACACCTAGGTAGGGCGGAATTCAGCTCCACATTTATAGCTTCTGTATTTAGAGTTGGGATTCATTTATCCTAACTTCAGCACCGAAAAGACACCTGGGCTCAATTCAGTTCTGATATGTTGGTGCATAATGCTATTTGAGATGCCTTAAGTTATCTCACCAGGTCCACTGTTATGCTCTAGAAAGATATCAGTCCACCGTAGGTCTTGTATTATATATGCCATGCCCACATTGATGTCTTGAACATTCTAGAGCATCTCAAATGACACTAGATAATTTTGTATACAGAACTGGATCAAACCTTCTTATGCCTAAGCTTGTAGCTAGGCTCTTGCTATAGCAACAATACTAACACATTCTTTCTCTTGCAGTATATTCACTAATATATATACCTTCAAATATTTGCATTTACAAATCTTACAGTGGCTAAATATTTTGAGTCTTTTTTTCTTTCTGTGAAGCTTGATTGAAACTGGTTAGTGGTTTCAAAGTCTATTGGAGGGAACAGACAGATACATGCATACCCCATTGGAGTTCATTTCCTGAGCAAATAAAACTTAAAGGTCAATAAAAACGTTTTATCCTGATTTCTAATGCAACAGTGCTTGTACACAAGGTCTTACAAATGTGAAGTTTGTAAGGATCATGTTTGCACTTTTTAATCAAAATTCTATGAACATATGGGTGTGTCTAGGTAGATGTGGCTCCAGCCTCATGGGAACCTGCACATCCATCTTGCTGGAATCACAGTGCCTCTCAGTTTGATAGCAATGGTAAACACAACAGCCCCTCTGGATTCCCCGGTAATTCTGTGCCAGGTGCATTGAGGACAATTTTAAAAGGTACACTTTGAAATGTATTCTCTTGTCAAAGTCACTAAGTATTCAACCAACAAAATGTGAGAGAAACCTCAGTTGCTCCTGATGAGAGTCTGTGAGAAATCGCGAGTAACTCAAACCACTAGAATGCTAAATAGAGGAATTTTATTCTGGCCTTAGGGGTAAAACTTCATGTAATCTGTACTGTGATGGGACAGTAGGGAGCAAACTGAAGCTTTCAAATGCAGAAAAAGTAGTTGTGCCTCCTGTTTTGAGAGGAGTTATGTTTGACATTTAGAATGAGTTAAATATTTGCTTATGTATTAAAAAATACAGCACCCCCTCCACAAAAATCACAGCACTTATTCCTTAGATGTAAAAGAAACTTTTGGACTTTGTGAATTTTAAAACAAGCCCTCTAAAAATGTTCCATCTGTCATTAGGACTATTTTTATGCCAAATGATCTCAGTCATAAAATAACACACTCTTCAAATATCATATGCTGTTCAAATTCACTGGAATCTCAAACATGGACAATAGTGGAGGTTTGGTTTTCTTATTTTAGGACAGGTTATTATTTTTCTATTTTTTCTTCCACTCTAAAAGTTTGTTCTTCAGCAGAGATTGAGAAAATTGTCTATTCCGAACAATTCTGTGTAGAATTTCTGCAATGGCTTGGAGCCCCCAAAGCGCTCGGTGGAATTGATCTTTCAAGAAAGGATGCAATCATTTTCTCACAGTTCATCTTCTGACTGTCTGACAGGACCGTTGGCCTCCATGTCATCCAAGTGAACGTTGGCTTCACTCCTATTGGGAATAAAAGCAAGACAGTCACTTTCAAAGAAGCCTGTCTACAGACTTAAGAGTATGTCTAGTGTCTAATAAAAACACATGGTTGAGTTAGCGGAGCCCGATTCCTGAGTTAATGGCTCCATAATTGTGCTTTTTCATAAAACAACAAATTTGGATTTTTAATTTTGCAATACTTTCTTTTCTGAATGTGTGCCTTCAAGATATTCTATCCTAATATTATTTAAGATACTTAAAAAACATGTTTTCACTTTAGCATGCTGGTTTACATATAACATCACTATAACCATAGTACATATATTATGTAGAAGTATGCACATACCTAAATACATATACATTCACACACTTAATAATACGTGAACATATTAAATACTCTAAGAGCACATATATGTTATACGCAGTAGTTTATTTTCTTCTGAATAGTAAAAGAAGGATTTTGTGTAAAACTGAAAAAATATTAAAAACCAAGATAGACATAGATATCACTGGAGTGAAATTCCTCCTTTGTTCAATTAAAGGTTATTATTGTCTGCTAACCTCAGATTGTCAGTAACTACTGATTTCTTAAAAAGAACCCCAGATTACATACCTCTTATGCGGAAGATAATGAAGGTGAGGCTCAGCTCATCAGATTTCAGCAATCTAAAAACTGTGCATCTGGTCTAATCTAGTCATCTAAGGCTTTACTCACATGCTTCAGTGTCAAGCACCATCTGAGGTGCACTTGGTACGCAGTATCTACCTGGCCTCCAATTGTCTTTCCAAAGGGACATCTCTTGCAGGTCCTGTATCCGATCTACCAGCCCCATGTGGATATCTCAGATTTATGGGGGGCTTTCAGATGGCACTAGGCACTTACTTCAGGCAATCTGGATGCAGGCTTGGTTTMCAAAATGCTCTAGCAAGGTTGCACCGAGGATGTAAAGTCGTGAGTCGTTTYATCTAATTTGAGTATCTTAATCTACATGCCAGATCCCCTAAATTTTAGATGCCTATACATAGGAGCATGAATGTGAGATGAGTGTCTGAGGTCAGCAAAGAGTTAGATAAGTGCCAGTGAAAAGAACAGAAACAAGGTCACCATATAATGATAAGAATAATTATATAATTAAACTTTTCTAAAGTTCTTCAGAGTGGAAAAGACAAAGAGAGCAATTATTCTCAAATCCCCTCCCACTCATTTTGAGACACTAGAGAAAGCCCTGAATCATTACATTATACTACATCCTAATATATAGAAGATCAAAAGCTCAACTTTTGCCCTGCAGCCCTTGGAGTTTGTGGGACCCTGAACCCAACTTGTTTGGACTAGTGCAAATTGATATATCCAAATCAATAAATCCCTTGTTGGCCTCTTTAACTCCATCTGAACTCGTTCAGATCCCAACCACACTGAGCCCCTACCAAGACAGTGCACGCATAAGGCAAGTAACAAATCTCAGGGCCAGGTGAGGCTTTTCTGAAGTGACAGCTAAGYAAGGACTTTGTCAAAGAGCTTTATTAAAGTGACTCTCCTCTCCAGCAAAAGTGCTAGGCCATCAAGCAGTGTTTTCAGACTCTCTCTCACTTGTGAATTTTATGCTGCAGTAAGACCTGAAATCCTAATGTTCTCAAAATCTTTCCTTTTTAATATCTAGATTCTTTCCTAATTATTTTCAGATTAATTTCCAGCTAATACATAAGGATGAAATTTGGCGCGTGACCTATAACCCTAAGCATGTTGTAATTCTGTTACCAATCTCCTGATTTCATGGGGGGCTTAACAAGCACCATATGTGAAGCACTGTGTTCCTCTGCATTAATGCAGCCTAACAATCCAGGGAATCTCTCTGCTACTATCCTGCTTTGCCACACCATCAGCAGCTGAACAATGGCAATATCAAGGTCTGCTGAAATGTTTTTTTCCATGTCTATGTCCTCGAGGCTGCAAAGGACGCTAAGGCACCACACAGCCACGCATAAACCAGTCCATAGCATGCTTAAACTGAACTGTGTTGAGCAACACAGTGGAAGGAGCAGGAGAGGGCTTTAGCTCCATGATTCAGTGTCCTGCTGACTGCCACCTTTCAACCAGGCTCTGGATTCACAAGCTTTTTGTGTTAGTACTGAACTTCTTTCATCTGCCACCACATTTTCTCTTTCTTACTTGCTTCATGCTCCCACCTCTGGGACATTGTATGGCCACGTAGTGAAGCTGATTACATTTAAAACTGATCAGGTTTGAAGTGGAAAACTGAAATGTTGGGGGTTTATTTAAGCTGGAGGCATCTCTAGGTCCGCTTCACAGTGTGGCTGTGCTAACAGTTACGCCAGTGTGGGGTTTGGCCGGTTTGCCTCTAGTTTGTGCCTCTCCTCAGATGATGCACAAGGTAAATGCCATTTTCCCCTAACACTTGTGATCACTATGGTCATGCTGTTCAGCTCAGACACAACTAACTGATGGTGTAAGAGCAATAAAATTGCCCTAAACTGGGTTAAAATGGCTCACACAGGAAGGGACTAGAGGCAGTCCTGGGGACAATTTGGAGGCAAGAGCTTCTCAGCTCTCTGCTACTGGCTCTGACCTAAGAGAGGAATCATTTAACAGCAGTAATGAAGAGGTCAGCATGTGATACCATATCAAGGGGAGAACACGTGGCATGTTAGCTGTTGAGTCAGAAAAGAGACCGGCATTTGGAGCTGAACTATCTACTGATCCAGACGCCTCCCTGAACACACACACACTTGACCCCAAGCCCAGAAATGTCCGTGGGAGTATTTCTACCAGCTTCAGTGGGCTTTGTGGATCACACCTGATGGGCATGACAGGTTTCTTGCTGCTGGAAGGAACTTTGCGGTAGAAATGGTTATTAAATCATAGGCTGTCCCCCCACTAAATGTTAAAGAAAGTGTCCCAAATAAGCTCTGCTCTCTCCTGGACCTGTTCCCTCCTTCAGGAAGGACTCCATTTTCCATGCCTGTTTCAGAGAAGGACTTGTTCCCCCTCTCCTCCTTCCCGGTTTGCCAGATGTTGTCCTCCCCCTAATCGCCTATCCCTGACACCAACACATAAAACTTTGCCACCCTGACGACACCATTAATGCTTTCTTAAACCCATATATGCAACAGCTCTCGGAAACTGCCATGGATCTAGAGTATTGTCTGAAAATGAGCTTCAAATCTAAAGGTTTGCAGGCCTGTGGGGGAAAAAAAAAACATTATATTTGATAGCTCTCTGCAAATGTGGGTAATTACAGATAGAAAAATCCTCCTTAGCACTGCTGAAACTCTCTGTGATCAGCTGCATTCACGGTTTCAACCTATAGATTGTAGGACTGAAAAGGCTTCACTAATGATTTCTACATTGGACCAAATTATATCCTTGACAATAATGTAATCCCGAGAACCCTCACTCACTTCCAGTTGTCATCATTGGGGCCACAGGCTTGCACAGATCAGCCAACATGCTCCTCCAGACCTGCACTTACGTTTCAATAATAAAAGCCCAAATGCAGAACGTTTTTTCTCCCTCTTCTCCCTCCCAAATGCTACTGATCGTCCTATTACCATGGCAACCAATTCCTGCTGGCATGATCAAGAAAAAACCTGATTTGGGATTTTAATTAATTGCTTGGAAATGGAAATGTAACAGTGACTGGCAGTTCAACTAAGCACGTTTGCAAAGTGAATAAAAATAGAGTTTCTGAAATACTTGAAATTGTTTCACTGGATATAACCCACATTTTTTACGAGACACCTTAATTTATTCCGCTTCATAAAATAAATCTGCCAAATGTACTAAGCCATTTTGTCAACACAAATCATTTTGGCAAATACTTTAATCCTTCTTCTTAACAAAATGTATTGTATTAAAAAAAAATCTAACCCATCAGTATAAACCCATAGGTTTCATCTGAACATATGCTTTTTTCACCAGTAGGTCATATTTATAAAATGCTTTCATCTTGTCTTCACAAAAGAGGATGTGCTTCTTTCGATACACGTGATCTCTCATTAACATTTATGGCAGCTACACCCCCATATTCAGCAGAGAATGGAATAGAAATGGCTTTCAGGTGATTTTTAAGACCTCCAGTCTCCCTGTTTTCAAAGAAAATAAAGTGGTCATTRTTTGCATATACCACCGCCCTCTTCTGGGTGCTGCCAGCACTGCTTAGGTGGGTGTCATAGGTCCTGTGTTGCTCAGCTGAGAAACAACTCCATTTCTCTCCTGATTTTTAGGAACAAAAGGATCAGGAAGATGTCCTTGTTGTCTCTATGCGGTTCTGACTGACCATAGTTTTCAGCATCATGTTAATTTTGTAGGTTTTGTAGTTTCATACTGTTCATTATATATATATATATAAAAATGGATACATATACCGCTTTTTTGTTTAAGAAATTAGGAAAGGTTGTGAAGGATTCAGAAGCCCTGCAGCACACCTGAAACTGGAAGTAAACTTCATCAGCTGCATGAAGTCCTTCAGTTAGCTCTCCACCTTGAAATGTTGGCCTGGTGGGAAAGCTACATAGCATAAACATCATTGTACTGTAAACATGGCATGGACACTTCCCAGTGACAGCATGATAATGCCACATGGAGACAAAAAATTCCATGACACTGCTCAAGGACATCCTTATTTACAAGCAAGGGTCAGGTTGCCTGAGTGGAATCAGAAGCCTTCACCACCAACAGCTGCCTTACCTTCTTCCTTTGAGATTTTAGCTTTCCACCTCCTTCTATTCTTTACAGGCCAATGAACTCTCTGACTATCAAAGGTAAGTGTGAGCAATTCTACGTTAACTCGCTTATTTTCACATATTTACTAATTTTCCCCCAAGCAGCTTTTGTCAGCCTTCCAGATTTAAAACACCCTGCAGCTCCCGCTGCCAGCTCAACAATTCACATCACAGGATCACATCGCTGACCCAGAAGATACTAAACTTCCTTACTCACTGGCTTAATTATATTTGAGAGGTGAGTGTTCTTGCCAGTTTTCACACATTTGCAAAGTTGCTCTTTAGTGAACGTTATTCACTCAGCTCCCGAACTGTACTCCAATTCATGGTAGACAAGCTCAGTGAGCAGAGAGCTGTACTGGATGATCTGAATTGAGGTTAATGAACTATCTTTAAAGATTACACATCACAGGGTTGGAAGAGGCCCTGGAGAGGACATCTCTTTTTCACTCTTGGGCAGTATTTATTCACCATAGCCCACTGCTTTTCCTTTCTCCCGTGACATCTTTAAAATACGGGTAATAATTTCCATTACTGGAACATATTTTAGGAGTTAAATATCATTAATCCAGTAGAAATTGTGATGCAAAATGAAAACACAAGAAATCTGGTGGTTATCTATCTCTTCAACTCTCTATCATCTATTGGTATTTCTAAGGCAACTATATCTGTTATCTAAGCACTGTAATATAATACAATCACTTGCAAGTTGTATCTGAATGCAGTGGGTTTTACTTATTAATAACGTAGCACTTATCTTCAAAGTGCTTCACAAACTAATTAATTCTCACAGCACCTTCTCCCTGTCAGGCAGGTGAGACAACTATTATTCCCATTATACATATCATTATGATTATTACTTGAGGAAACAAGGTTAAGTTACTCATCCTATCTCCCAAAAGAGCGTTAGAAAGAGCACCTGAGCTCAGATATTACGGAGCAGGGTTTTCTGACTTGTTTTGAGACCACCTCATCATGCCTCATGCCTAGGCAACATCACTGGTGACATCATAATTACATGCTTCATTAAACACAAGCATGGCAAAGCATGATGGGATTCTTTGTCTGAGGTCAACTATTCTTTTTTTTTTAAAAAGGACCCTAACCAACCAGCCCGCTCCATGCTGTTGCATGAGTCATCCAGATTCATCGGGCTTGTAAAATGACTTACTGACTTGGCTGCTTCCATTTCATGTGCTTCATTATGTTGGCATTATTCCTCAGCCAAGCAATTGCTGCACTCAGGTTTCTGCATCTTCAAGGCAAGGAAGACGCATGGGAAGGATACTTAACCACCATAGAAAAGAAAGAAATGGCGATAATAGAGCCTACCTGTTGAACCATTCTGATTCCTTGATAGTGCAAAAACATTTCTGCCTCATCAGACTATTTACAACTCTATCTCTCAAGCTTATCTGAAGGTATTGACACCCAGTGCCGTGTGAACATGCATTTAGGAACTAATTCCACTCCTCCCAACTTCAGAGGCCAGCTTGGATTTAGGACCATGCTCAGGGATATTGCATAACCATTGGCAATTGCTAATGACATTCATCAAATGAGGTAGGTAGCGGAGGTAAACAAAGATAAAGGCATAACAGTTGCCCAAGTGAAGGAGGTCTTGTATTAATTAGCCCTATACTACAAAGTAACCTTATCAAGCTGTAGGGTGGCCTATAAGCTACTTAAGCTCCCACTTGTTGTGTAATGATGATACAGTGGGCAGAAATTCACCAGCTGCCTCCTTGTAGGAGAGTACCTTCTCTGGGGTACCTGCCAACAAAATCATTATGCAGCAGGATTAAAATGCATTTTAATTATTTGCTGAAGGTCAACTTGACAGTGTAGCCATTAAGTATATACATACACACACATACAGACATACATAACTTTATTCCTATAGAATTAAAAACATGAGAAATTGGATATTGGCGCACCTGTATTCTATAAGGATGAGGACTGAACTTCAAAAGGTTGGTTCGAGTTTCAGGAAAACACTCCAAGCCTTTGAAGTAAAATTCATCTGCCCTAACTTGGACGTCTTAAAACTAAACAACTAAGTCTGAGCTCGTCACCCCAAGCTCCCTTCGTGGAGAGAAATGGGCACCTCCAGAGTGTGATTCATCTTATCCCATCATAGGTGTCTGAGATAGGTTGGATGACTCACTCCCTGGAGGTGTCCACTTGTCTCTGTTGACTCTGAAGTGAGCCTAGCTCAGATTTAAGACATTTAACTTTTTGATAAATAATATTCTGTGAGATGAATCCCACCCTTGTATCCTCTGCTCAGACTTTGTTCAAGCCCTTTCACAGTCAATTGGTGCTGACAAGGAAAATGTAGAACTGGGTCAAGGGTATTTGGGGTTATTTTGCTACTTTTCTCTCTAAGTAGGACAGAGCCTCAGAAATAAAGTGGTACAAGAATAGAAAGRAAAAAATACCTTCTTCCTCACAAGATACAGGCAGAGTTTGTGACATTCTGTAATTTAATAAAAGAGGGACTTGCTGGCAGGACACTCTCYATTCGCTATGTCTTTACTGAACCACAATACACAGACATCTATTTTAGCAGGTAAGTAATGTCTTTGACTTCAGGAAGATCACACGGCCAGTGAAAGTTGAGTACATACATAAATGTTTTCGGGATCAGGCACATACAAATTAATTAAAATTACATATTTAAATACCTTTGTGGATCTTGGCCTTTGTTCATAACCTTCCTCAGCTGAGGCTTGAGTCTGTAACCTTCACAGAACATGATACCAGACTTATATTTTCCGTTTGGAAGGGTGATGCTGAGGATGGAGGGGAGAGGGAAGCAAGGCAGGTTTAGTTTTGGCTGGACAGTGTGATCATGATTTTATTGGCAAGATTTTTAGATTGTTCCTGAGATATTGTTATTTGCGTAAATTGCTGGAGACTATTTATTTCAGAAAAAAACAKTGGTAAGTATTTGCCAGGGGAGGTCTGAGCATTGAAAGGAGATGAGGGTACTCTTTGCATTTCTATGCATTTATTTGCATAAATACACAGAAACTGGGGGGRGAGGGGGGACGACACACAACAACGACGACGACTTTCAGCCTATTTCAACTCAAGCTGCTAAGTCACTTATGAATCTGCTTTAACTGTAATAAACTTTAACTGTATAGAATCAGCTTTGCGTAGACTTTTCATGTAAAGCCTGTCTTTCTGTTCTGTGTTTGCACAGCATTTAGAATAAAAAATAATAAAAACAAGAACACAGCCCCCAAAAAATATATTTTCCATGCCCAAGTCAATGGAAAGAAGAGAATCCATAATAATTCACCCACCTTCATCTCATGGCAAACCCTTTTATTCACATTTCAGAAGAATTAGGTCTTGCAAAGGGTTCCCCACTACCACTTTCTTATATCTCACTTTTAAAATGAGAACTTCAAGGTCAGTGGAAAGCAACAACATAAAAGTAACCAATTCTTGTTAATGTAGCCTGGAATAGTGGGTGGGCTGTCTCTCAGGTGAGAAAAGGCAAGCTGCAAAGCAAATACCTGAGGTGACTTCTGCTTGTTTGAGTCTATTACCCTTAGGGCTGTGTTCTTTTGGCTAGGGATATCTGTTGATCTTACCTCTTAACAGTAATTATGCCAGACAGCTTTTTGGCTTTCAGTACTGCTCCATAGGTAACATAAATCATACAAATTATTACCACAATACTAAACTATAATTACCCACAGACCCTGACATGCCAAAAGGTGTATTAATTTGATAATATAATAAATACTTTACTGCATAAAACTATAATTATTACTTCAAAATTGACACTTATACCAGCTTGATTTTTTTCTTCCAGCAGGCAACTCAATTGTACATTGACCAATACCAGAAATGCTATTTAAATTCAACGAGAGACATTAAAATGTAATTTAGTAGCATGTGGAAGGCCTTTCTTAAAGGAAAATGTCACTAGAGTTAGTTTGCTTTTTGGAGATTATAATTCCACAAAGCAATAAATTATTCAGTAGTTCAAGAGGAGAAACATATCTGACAAATAGCCCRGGAAATGGGAACAGTATCAACAAAATATCTGAAATACTACCAATGGGGAAAATAATTCACAGATCAACATAAAAAAGCACCCTTATTTATGTTGCTTCAAATGCTATTGGGAAAAATAAGTGACTGACACTATAGGAGAAAATTCTACTTTTTTGCACGGAAGGACTGACAAACCATATCTGTGGGAAAGACCAAGGTCCCAATTCTGCAACTGCATGGGTGTGGACAACCCCTGGCACAGCTCCCAGGTTGGTTTTATTCAGTGACTGCCTAATGCAAAATACATAAACAAGCCTGGGAACAGAGGTCATAATCTAGACCTCCTCCTCCTCAGCTAGGCAGCCTAACTGCTATCAGATCAAGTCAGGCTCCCGTTTCCCGTTTTCTTTACATTTTTCTTCTTCCACATTGGCAATATAAATTTGTGGGAAGTGAGTCTTATATGTACAAAGCTTCTTAAACTCAGGGAAGAAATGTGCTCGCTTCTCCCTTCTTCTGATTGACCATTTTAACTGCTGTTTACTGTGCAGAAATCAGTCATATACACCTCCCTTGTGCTATACTGAATTGACACTTACATACTGAGTGTTTTTGTGACAGTCTCTGGTTTAGTTTCTAATTGTTATTAGTATTTTAAGAAGTGTAGCTAATGATGGAAATCTTCATAAGTATTTGTTTCCAACTTTTCTTTAACAAGCCGAATGCCGGTGATTTTTCATGTTCTTCCCTCCTTTTTTTTCCCCATTTGTACTTTGGTTTGCAAAAGGAGGGGGAAAAAAGTATCAAAGGAAAAGGGAATATCAAATATATTTCAAGTTTTCATTCCTGGGTGGTATTGCTATCATTTAACTTCATGTATTTACACTCAGGTGTTTGAGTATGAACCAGTTGCCATAGGCATACTCTGTATTCAAAGGACAGCTATAGGCATCTTTGGAAGAGGTAGCAGCTAAATCTGAGGATCTTCCCTCTGCAGGTGCTTCCACTAGGAAAAAGGGAGACTACAGTTCAGCATCAGAGCAAATGAGTCTCATCCAGAGTTTCTGGTTTTTTTCCATTACCAAAGTAGAAATAAAGGGAGGGGGAGAATTGCTTAGAAGGAAGAAATTAAGAACAGGGGAGAAAGGAAGGGGAAAAATATTAAAATAGTATTATTAAAAAACTGAAAACTTCTTAGTTTCTCTTCTTTGATTTAAAAAAAAAAAAAAAGATGTAAATGCATTTGTTGAAAGAGCTTAAAATGTGCCCATTAAATGAGACTGTCATTTGTTTTAGAATACTTGAAAAAAGAATTAACGATAAAAAGTTTATAGGGGGAAGGATAGTTTGGTATCTAAAACATTTGCCAGGGAAGCAGAAAACCTCATTTCAATGCCCTTGTCCAATACAGACTTTTATTGAGAAGGGATTTAGCCTCTATCTACCTACCTGCAAAGTAAGTGTATTGTCAAATCTGAGGGATGTTGGGAAGACAGGTATTTTGAAGTTTCCTCATAATGAGACTTGAGACCATACAAAATAGTGAAAATGTCCTGATTCTGTTATATGTAAATATTTATTCAACTTCTGTGTAAACAGTCTTAATGAGGTGAGTTCCTGGGTTCTCCTTAAGGGTCAGTGAGAATTGCTGTTGTGCAGCTTTTTCATTAGCTTTAGTAGTTGCTCTTGCACTGATCAAATTGAACGAGGCAAGTAATAGGTCAATGAAACTGCTTGGAAGCACTCTTCATCTGACCTACTACATGTATTATATAAGGCTGTATGGACATGGTTCTCCTCATTCACCTATTAGGAATGTTTTAACAGTTTTGGCAGGGGTTCTGGTGACTTCCATCCTGGTGGGACAAAGAGTGAACCATTTCTCTGGTATGGGGAGAGCAGGAAGAGGAGCTTTCCGTAAAAGCATCATTATTTTCAGTGAAACATGAGCTGAAAAATCACTATATTGATGCTCAGATCTGGGCAGAACTATTGGCCAAAACTGGGGGGGGGGGGGGGGGGGGAGAGGGAAAGAAAGAAAAAGAGAAAAAAACCTACATCCAAAGTAAGTGAGAATTTGGTGCAGAAGATGTGAAATAGGCTGTTCAAATACCTTGCCTAACTTGGGAAAAAATTAGGACCTAAACCTGGAGGTATGAAGACTACCTTAGTTAGCTTCTTAGAGAACAGCTATTGCACACTGTCCAACGGGAGCCTAGAGGTGAATTTCTTTCTCATAATTTTCCAAATTGTAGGGTAGATGAACATGCCTTTTTAACTGAATTTTTTATTCCTTCTGCCCAGAGATATTCTTGATCTCAGCAAATTGCTTGTTTGAATGTCTATGCTGACAGTAAATATGATAAGTTACAGAAAGTCTTAACCTATTTACCCATCTGTCTTAGGTTTTTCCTATGTAAATGATTATTGCTATCATTCTGATGTATCGCATTGTTTGATGGAAATAACAGCTGACATACACAGTTGGAATTTCCTTTTCTTCTTAAAGTACTTTGGGGGAAGGAGGGAAGAAAATAAAAAGGTAGTTGTGATTACTTAAATCTTTCCTTTTAATAACGTGGTAGACAGTCAGCGATGATGATGTGATTCATTACTTGCCTATAACGTTAATTATACATTATTAGCTGTTTCACAGTATGATAGCTGGCAATTGGTGATATGATTCATAAAGTGCTATTGTTAAGCAAATCTGCAAATCTGTTTGATTTAGGTTAAAAGAAAGGGCGATAGGTCATAAGAAGTAAAAAAAAAAAAAGAGAGAGAATAAAGAAAAGACACCGACATAATTTGCGGTTCTATTTTTATATGAACAACAAGGTTTACAGTGAAGAGCTGTTGGATACAGTTTCGGTGAGCAAGGATTTTGCAGAGAGATTAGATCAGTTACAAATTGCTAAATCTGATGACTTAGATAAAAATTTAACCAGAGGCTTTGAAAGAGGTAGAACATGTTTCTGTGGAGAAGTGATTGCCCGTACTTCCGAGATAGAGCTAATCACAGAAGGCCGCACTGACTGTACCCGCAGTAAAAAGTGAACAGGGAAGAAATCATTCATTTGAGAAAGGAGATCACTTTCTCGTCTAGCAGACTGAAAACTACACTTCACTCTGCAAATGCACCCTATAATTTGGGGAATCCCCAGAAGCCAGTCCTGCAAGTGTACTATAATGTGCTCCCTTTCAATGTAGCTCTATCAGAGCTCTATCTGTGTTACCAGCTGAATAAATTGAATAAAACGATTATTTCCTCCCCCACAGTCTTTGTAAGATTCCAAAACCTTTTCCCATTTCCACAAAAAAACCACCAACCTTAACCAACCACTTAAAAAACCCAAAGACAACAGATTTTGCCCAGAGATAGCAAATACTCTCAAGGTTAAACATTCATTCCAGACTGGTTCATATCTGCACTTTATCTGAGCTAGGAAGGGGAATTGAACCTTCATCTTCCTTGCTCCAGCAAGCAGTGACTCATCCAGAGTGGACCTTATTCTTTCACTCATGTAAGTCAAACGTGAGTTATAGATCTGAACTTCTGTTTCCCAATAAGGGTACTGCCCATACAGGCCCATCTCACAAACAGATTTCAATTTTTAGGAGTAAGTACTACCTGAGTAGAAATTTTTTGTTTAAAGAAAATAAAGCAACTAAAAAAAAAAAAAAATCAAAACATCAAAGTAGTAAAACAATTCAAACAAATAGGTTTTCTTTATTAATTTCAATATCCCTTTAACTCCTAGGGGAAGGAGTTAAGATTGAAGTCRTATCACCTTGTTCTCAAAGGGGTTTATGTCTTCTCCCAGATAATGSTCCAAAGGAATAACATAAATGCCACCTACTACACAGTTCTCTCATCCATTTCCTCATATACTCAGCTCTTCTGTGCAGCAACAAACCTTATCCCATTCCGTTCAGTGAAAGAAAGAGAAGTGCCATGTTTTCAGAGCTTCAATTGCATTAAAATACATGACCTAGAAATACTTCATGGAAAYCTTTAAGATCATTTGCTGCTATGTCTTATTTCTTAAGGTAATGGTTTTGTGGGACGAAGATAGGCCTGGGAGCTAGGAATTCCTGAATACTGTCTCCAGCACTGCCTTGACTGTCTATTGCCTACATATCATGTTGGGTGATTTATTTATAAAACATAGATTAGATTAGCTCAAACAAGATTAAATTTGATAGAACAAGTCACTTAAACTCTCACTATTTCCTCATCTGTAAAACAGCGATATCTATATTTACCTATTACACATGGTGACTGTGAGGATTACTTAATCTCCCTGAAGAATTATCATGATTATCACTAATCTGGAACACACGAAACAAGTCCCGATAAGGAAACAAGCTTGTGAATCAGCTGAGGTGGAGTAAAGGTACCAAAGCAATTCTTCTGCTGATCTGATAGTTAAGCATTCTTGATAAAGGTTTTGAGAGGGCTTCATCTTACGTTAGGCATGTAAAAATGCAATATTTAATATAAGATAGTTGTCTAAATTCCCCTTTAGTCCAAATGTGTGTAGACGGACATCGTGCATTAAATGAGTCAATCACCTCATGATTCTGGGATGAATCACCGTATGGATTCTCTTCGTTATCTGTAGAGGGAGCCTAGACAACTAGACAAGATGTATTTTAGATAGATAACGTTATGTGAGACCAAACTGAAGGATTTACTAACTCGCTTGAAAGACTACAGTCAGATATCATGTTCTGCTTGCACTGGAGCAGAGTAAAATAATGACCAATGCCAGTCTGCTCCCAAATGCTCATCGCCACCTTCCCGCACCCTAAAAATTTACCATCCCTTTTGAATAGTCAACAAGGCCACACGATAGTTTTGGGAAATGTCATTTGAAATTTTTGTTAATTGAGATACAAAAAAGTATCTCAATATCACCAAGTATCACAGCATGGTTAAGCATTTTGTACAAGGAGCCCCTGTATTTGGGGGCAGGGGGGACAGAGGGGAAGGGTTTAGGGCAAATTTGTGTTTCCTAGCTGATCTGTTCTTTTGGGAAGGGGCAGGACTTGTCCCTGGAAGAAGTCACTTCATTTTGGAGTCTTTAGCACAATAGGTCATTAGGACTCATTTCTTCCCTCTGGAATTTCTTTGCCACTGCACGATGGAGTGAAGGTCCTCCTACAGGACCTTCCACCTCAGCTCATCTCTTCTGAAGACTTAGGCCCCCTTCCTCCTCAGAGAACAATTTGGGTTTGTTCCAGCATTAACCTAAGGGCAGAAGATCTTGCCTCTGCCAGGAGAAAGAAGGAGCATCTCCCACTTTGGCTCCTGCTCTAAAAGAGAGGTCACAGGGTAACCAAAGGACATAGGAAAAAAGGTGGAGGATGTGAGGCTGTGATGGGAACAGACATGGAGTGGGGCTGGGACRAGCCTTCTTTCCCAGGTTGAGTCTGGGTTGGGCTCAGGTTAGTGTCACATATAGTATAATCATACCAGTGCCTGGTTGCTTTTGTATAGTTTGGTATCACACACATGTAGAKCTGCATGGTCATGGTGCCCCTACATCACACGGTCCCAGCCAGGTTTGCTTAAAAACAAGAAGATATTTCTCCTTCAGAACACATTAACAAAACCTGATCAGGCAGCAGCTGTCCTGACAGCACATTTTGTGTGTACGTTGGGGGTGAGAAGTGAGAAATACCTTCTTAGTGCTGCAAGGGAGGGGACTGGAAGAAAAGAGTGAAAATAAGCAGGTGGGAACAGGCTAAGACTTACCACCCCTTAGCAAGGCTCAGCTGCAGAAAGGCTTTTACGTTAGATCTAAAGCTTTTCTGAGTCAATAGGAAAGCTGCTATTGATGTAAATCAAGATACGTGGGTGAAGATTATTGGAAAGGAAAGTTCCTTATGAAGGAAGAAAAATGCAAAAAGCCTACAAATACATATTTATACAGTGAGAAGCAGTTTAAAAACTACTGTTTCTTCTTAAGAACAATGACAAAAAGAGCAACAGGATTGAGCAGACTTTTAGAAGTTTTAGAAGCCAAAATATGGCTGGCCTTTAATTTGTTATTATCTTAGAATAGGGGGGGGGGGAAATCTTTCTAATCCTAAACTATCTCTATGTTTTTCTTAGAAAAAGGAAAACTATTTCAGATAAAATAGAAACCACCCTGAAAAGCCATCTGGAACTTGAAATTAATCCAGACTACCTGTGAGTAAGATCTGCAAAGAAGGGTCTGCCTTCACTTGTGTCTTGTACTCAACTAAGCACACTGTCAGCACTTAATAAATAATGTTAATAGTAATACTTCTTTTCACACACCTCTTCACTTCTTGGTGCTGGCTGGGACTGGAAAGAGCAGAGCATTTCCAAATGGAAACAGAGAGCACTAAAAATTACATTTTAAAAACAAAAACAAAACAAACCCAAACAAACCGAGGCTGCGCTGAAGTTTTCAGTCCTTCAGTCCAACTTTGAAAACTCATTAGGGGTAGATAGTTCAGATAAGGTATGAATCCAGATGTTTCTGTGTTTATCTTCAGCAATACTGAGTCCAAAATTTTACTAAAAAATATGGCTAGGCTCCTAAATCTGAATTTAAACATGTAAGAAAATGCCTTGATGGGTAAGAGCATGAACACATGCAGCTTTTTTTGACCTTAATGAGATGTTCAAGGCACTTAACACTTTTGAAAATCAGGCCACAATTCAGCAAAGAATTTCAACATGTGTTTAACATTAAACACATATTTAATCAGATTAAAGCATATACTTAAGCACATTCCTGAACCAGGATCAATTTAAACATGTGCTTATGATCTTTGCTAAATAAGCTTCTCACTTAAGTTTCTAAATAAGGGTTTGGGAGCCTAAAATTAGGTTTTGATTTTATAAAATCTTCAGTCTGTTTTGAATGAAATAAAAATTTAAGTGAAAGGGGAAACACTTAATACCCTTATTTATTTTGCTAATCACATTCATCAGTGTTTGACAACAACCAGGTAACTAAAAATTAGAGTCACTTAAGGAGAAGTGAAAATATACGTTGTTGAAAAATTTATATCTTTCATATGCCATCCAGTTTTGATTCCTTAGAAGTGTTTTATGTCAGATATTTTGACCCAATATTATCCAAAATTATAAATGCAACTGAAATTTCATTGTTTCTCTGATTTTATCCATAGTATTTCTATTGATAATATTGGCATAAGGAACAATTTTTTTTTTTCCCCCTCTTTCTTTAATTGTTCTTCTTCTAGTTTTTATTTTCCTTTAATTTCTCTTTTTCTTTACTTATTTTTTCTTGTTCTTTTAAGAGAACAAGCTATATTCTGTCCCTTTCTGTTAACACCCCTGCATACATTTGAGTTTCCATCAACCGCCCATCAATCTACCAGTTGTGCAATTACATGTGTTAAGACAAAAGCAGTGTTGAATGCCACCATTTTGATTAGGGTAATAGTGACTCATTGGGACAGCAGCAATTCAGAGCGTGTCTATGCACACATTTGCATGGGTGTAAGTCAGCCAAAGCAGCATACAGACACATAAATAAGATTGAACAAGAAGGGTGAATTTGCAGTTTGTTAGCGGTTAGACAAACACAATCAGGGTGGATGGTAACCACCCCCCCCTCCATCCTCTCTGTCATTCCTGCAAGGTAGAGGACTGCAGTCCAAGCTACGGGATAGTCCTTGCCCAAATGTCTTCCCTCTTTCTCCAGTTCACGTTGGACATATACCAAGTCCTGATGGCTTCACAGTATTTAATATGTGCATGTTTTGTCCCTGTGTTAAAGCAGGCAGTAATTGGAGGTAGGTTATCTCTTGATGAAAATTAAGGTTTTTGGAGAGGAGGTGCTGAGGGGTAAGTGCACTAGCRGGTACTGTTTAATCATTTGCAAGCTGTAAATTCATTTTCTAGCTTATGCCACGATAACTTGTGTGCACATTCATAGCCTTGGTTAAACTAGAGCAAATCCCTGTGTGGACACACTAATTTCAGTTTTAGAGTGGCTTATCTCAGTTTATCATAAACTTGTTCTGAATCAGCTTATGCTGAACTGAAATAAGCTTAATTTAAAATTGAAATAAAAGGATTAGGATAAATGAAATTGGTATAAAATCACACCTTTATTTAAGCCAATACAACTCTGTATGCAGATAAAACCCTAGGCCATGTGTGTTTATTTAAAAGTGAGTGTTAGAGAAAATAGAAAAAGACAATGAACGGGGTAAATATTTCCAACCGCTGTTGAGAGGGTATTAGTAACAGCAAAGAGTTAAAAMTAATGCAATTTGAAAAGAACTATTTCAAAATTGCCTAATCTCCATGGCTCAGAGCCTCTCCCATTCAGCCACATTAGACAGCGAGACCCTGCAGGCACTTAATAATACTTTTATATAGTAGCACTTTACATCTTCACAGTGCTGTAAAAGCATTAACTAATTAGTCTTCACAACAACCATCTGAGGTTGAAAAGTAAGGACCAATATCCCTTCTTTAAAGATAGAGAAAATAAAAAACCAGTCATGTCAGGGGCCCCCGTTCCTGAGTATTACGTGCTTTGCTTCACAACGAGAAGGCCTCTGACACCAAATACGATGGGATAAAGTTGGGCACCCAGAGCTGGAGCCTCCCTCCCTCCCATGACAGGCTGCTGTTGAAAATTTGGCTTCAGGAGATATATTTTGCAGACTCCAAACCAGGAAGGCCCTTAAGCGTATGCTTAACATGAAAATAGCAAGGGGAAGCCAATGGTCTCCTGTGAAAAATATGTATGTAGTTCAGTGCTTTGGTGGCTCAGGTCCAGAAGGATAGATTTCTAAAGAGGCATAAGTGCCTAAGACCCACTGGGGAGATGACAAGTCAAAACTCCAGGCTCCTGGGCCTTGATTTCCACAGCCTGACTAGAAACTCAGAAATTCCTGATTCACATTTTAGTTCACAGAATTTTGACCCTATGGAGTCACGTGGTGGGGAGGAGGTATTCACAGAGGCCACCAGTCCCCTAGGAAGGCCAGGCCCTCTAAGGCAGTGATATTCTTAATCACCTTAAGGGATCCTGCCCTGAACCACCCTCTGGTGCAAATAGGTCACTCAGCCTGCCCCACAGTCTCTGCAATATGCAGGGTCTCATAAACTGGTGAATTTTCTTAAGCTAGTGGGTGGCATTTAGAATCATAGAATCATAGAATCATTTAGGTTGGAAAAGACCTCTAAGATCATCAAGTCCAACCGTTAACGTAGCACTGCCAAGTCCACCACTAAACCAGGTCCCTAAGCACCACGTCTACACGTCTTTTAAACACCTCCAGGGATGGTGACTCAACCACTTCCCTGGGCAGCCTGGTCCAATGCTTAATGACCCTTTCAGTGAAGAAATTTTTCCTAATATCCAGTCTAAACCTCCCCTGGTGCAACTTGAGGCCATTTCCTCTCGTCCTATCACTTGCTACTTGGGAGAAGAGACCGACCCCCACCTCGCTACAACCTCCTTTCAGGTAGTTGTAGAGRGCRATAAGGTCTCCCCTCAGCCTCCTCTTCTCCAGACTAAACAACCCCAGTTCCCTTAGCTGCTCCTCAGAAGACTTGCTCTCCAGACCCTTCACCAGCTTCGTTGCCCTTCTCTGGACACGCGCCAGCACCTCAATGTCCTTCTTGTAGTGAGGGGCCCAAAACTGAACACAGTATTCGAGGTGCGGCCTCACCAGTGCCAAGTACAGGGGGACGATCACTTCCCTACTCCTGCTGGCCACACTATTTCTGATACAGGCCAGGATGCTGTTGGCCTGCTTGGCCACCTGGGCACACTGCTGGCTCATGTTCAGCCGGCTGTCGACCAACACCCCCAGGGCCTTTTCTGACAGGCAGCTTTCCATCCACTCTTCCCCCAGCCTGTAGCGTTGCATGGGGTTGTTGTGACCCAAGTGCAGGACCCAGCAATTTCTTCATTTCTGCATCAAAAWGTTTCCCCAGGCTCCCTGGAAGTGCTCATTTCCCTGTTTGTGTTTCATTTAAGGGAATGGGGCATTCTCACCACCAGACTGCATCTGTCTCAGACTTTAACAGGTGATGCTTCATAACCACACCTTCATGAGGTTCCCTTAGCTCAGCTTTAAAACTAGGTAAATTGAATCTCTGAGCTATTGTGACAGATACACCTCACTGGCCTTTGGTCACCTAAATGCTAGGCGTTTAGTCAAAACTACTTGGTTATGGTTCCTTTCTTGTCCTTCAAGACACATGGCACCTCCAAGACAATTAAGCCCAATTGACGTCACCATCTAGATAGCCAGCGAGGTGCCTCTCTCTCACTCTCTCTCACCTATAGAGGCACTTTGGATAGCTAGTTTAGACTAAATATCCAAGTTTAAGATAGCTAAAATTAAATCAGGCAAATGTGGGTGTAAGTGAGGCATATGTGATCCTGTATTATAGGAAGCTAAAGAAATCACTCCTGATAAACTGACATGGTGGGTTCTGATGTTGCTTCTGGGGATGTTGGTATGTAGTTCCCAATGTTCTCCAACTCAGTTGGAGTAGGACTGACAYGAAGTCTTGCTCTTCTTGGAAACAGGCACGTATCCGAATTATGTCACACAGCATCAGTTTAATCTTGGTATATTATTCCAGTTATTGCTCTGTGAACTTCCTCCCTAGTATTTTAAAACACATTTCAGATACAAAGTCCTCCTTTTTAATATTAGTTTAATACAACAGGAACATCTTGTCTAGCGAAGTGAAGGTGGCTGAGAAGGAGAGCTCTGATCACGTTCTAGCACGCCAAGTAGAGATTTTGGCTGGCACCAACAAGCGTTGCAACATTTATTAATTCATTACTTGGGAAATTGTCTCACCCAATTTCTTTGGGCAGCACCTCACTCATTGCTACACGTTTGGAGAATAAGTTAAAGATGCCTCATGTTATTTCAAAGTCTTAGTCACTGTTGTTTGGGTGTGGGCACTCCTTAGCCTGGGCTTCAGAAATTGAAAATAAATGAGAGGTGGAGGTACAGAAACTATTCTCATCAAAACCAGGGGGAAATGAAGAAGCAGAAAGATGAACCCTCAAGTAATTTAMAAAAAAAAAAAAAGTTGTCTCCTTAATTCAGAGGATATAAAAGAACCTATATTGGATACTGAAAATACTGGATATGTGATATCCTGGGATTCACAAATAGTTATTGAAATGTAAAGCAGTATAGTGCACATGGTATCTGAGGTACATCATGCCATATAATCTGATATGCCTCAGTATTTTGGCATTCTTTTCAATGTAGACCTTATGTGCAGTGGAGATAAATGCCAACAGAAAATATATAGGTAGTTAATAAGGCAGACTAGGCCTTCAAAGTGATGCAGAGAATTTTATTTTTCTGATGCTAGTCTGGTGTGTCTTCTTTTACCAGRATCCAACACATCTGGGAACATTTCATCCAAGCAGTTACCTCTTCCTGAAGGGCTGCAAGCATTTTTGATGGTTCACAGCCTTGACTCACAAATGGCAATGTCTTCGTTTAGGACAAATATGGTGGTTTTGACCATTCTTCTCTCCTCCCCATCACTCTCTGAGGATATCCCTGAGGGACCAGCCATTCATACTCCACTGCAGTTTACTGCAGAGCATATTAACATAAACCAGCAGTGCCTTCATGTTCTTTTAATGAGCCAGGCCACAAAYGCTGGCTCTGTAAGCAGCTGAGATCTCCCTGAAACATTGCTGAGGACCATGAATAAAGTGGCATGTGGACAGATACAAACAGGACCCACTGCAGCAGTTCCAAGTCATACTCACCTGTAAGTCCAAGTCCTCCCTGTCCCCACCCTGGGTTTTAGACTCCAGAGGACTGAGATCCTTTACTGTGACTGCAGTTATGAGACTCAATGTAAAAATAGCCAAGGCAAACTTAATAGCCTGAGTTATACAGAATATCAGACTCTTGTTCTCAGTTCTCCTTTGTCTCTTATGTTTGATGAATCTATACTTTTTCTATGTGATTTCACAATATCAAGAAAATTTTCGGAGTCTGTTAGCAAACTAAATTGAGTACATGCAGAAATTATATTCTAACAGTAAAAAGAACCTTAACAGGTAAAAATATAATAATAATTAAATTGGTTTTCTATAGCCAAACAATGGAGTATGTAAATTGCAAAGCTAGACTTAGTCTAGGCTAGTTCATATTAAAAATAAATGAAAAAAAATCACAGACATTGCTAATTTAGCATGAAGGCAAAAACACTGCTGAAAGAATATTATAATGGAGTATAGTTAATTTCTTTCAATTCTTTTTCATGGTTCTTAAGGATAGGTCAGAATATATATTGAATCCACAAGAGATTTCTTGTTTCCTTGGAAAATCAATATGCCGTGAATCAACATTAACAAGAACTTCGGACATTCTGTGTGTTTTCTTTCCTGGGAAATTTTTTGTAAGTCTGACTGTATCTGTGGGGATTTTGACCACGACTCATGAAAAACTGTATTTAGCATCATGCCAGCTAATTGTGATTAATACATGGATTTAACTAGGTTTGAGGCTGGTGAGATCTGAGAACATTCTTCAGCAAGGTGGAGAATTGAGAGCTAAGCCTTGAATGCAACTGAGCTTGGTCTAAACTGACTTGAAGTCACAGTCAACATTGTGCAAGAGACTCAGACTTCACCAACATGTTAAACACAGCCAACATTTGTAATGGAGACTGCCCCACCTGCCCAGCCTTTGCTAGTATTGCAGATAATTATATGCCATGAATATTACCACCCTCCTTTTCTGGTATCTCCCTTTTCATCTGCTTTTTCTGTCTGTTGCCATCACTGATTGAAATTTTGCTTAGAAACTATTGGAATGTAGGCTGGGTTTGTGTTGAATTCCCCAATATTTCATACAAAGTTAGCATATATTGTTAAGCTGTTTGGACCAAAAGTCAGGAGATTTGGGCACTATTTCCGCTTGTGTACTACCTGCCTGAGTGAAGTGTACTCAGGGGAATTTTCTCCCAGAATTTTAAGTCTGGTTTTGGTTTTGTTTGTTTGTTTGTTTGTTTGTTTGTTTGTTTTTTCCCTGAAAAATCTACAGTCTTCTGTCAGAGGTCTGTTCAGCACAAAGCCTCATTAGATGTTGTTCAGCTCCAGATTCAGACACCTAAATTTAGAGGTATAATTATGTGAACATAGGCTTGAGTTGGTTGCCCAGACAGGCAGTTAGTGCCATTTGAGACACTAAATATCTGAGACACGTTTGTAGGCCTTGCATATTTGACCTGGGACTTACAGGAGGCCCTTCCTGATACCCTAGGGTATCATGAACGCCAGTAGAAACCCATGGTTAGGCAGCTGGATCACATGCTTACATTTGGTCAGTTGGATTGCTCCCATACGGACAAAAATAGGAATTTAAACACCAATTGATATAGATACCTGAATGGAGAAACCTARCTTGGGTATCTGAGCCTGGAGTCAATATATTCTTCATCTGGGCTTGTTTCTGTTCCTTAAATAAAGATGTCTTGAGATATGCAAGGGTATCCTACCTGATCCCACCACTCCAGCTGATATGTCAGTCAGGTGATGGCCCCCCACAGATCCATTCATGTATCTGCCATTCATCTGCCATCCACCTTGAATACCCTAGGGCATCTCAAACAGCAGTAGATACCTGTGTTCAGGCAACAGAACTGTGTGCCTTCTGTCTTCAAGGCCCAACTATCACACTGCAGCTTTCCTGTCCCTCTGCCTTCCCCATCTTTTCCACATGGGGTATCAGCCTATACAACATCGGTCCTTGTTTCTACACCACAAGGCTGGGCAGCTTTACAGAGCCTAAGTAAGACTCATGTAGCCCACAGGCTTTTTGATCATGCTGCAGGTGAGTGCTCTACAAATTGGCTCCGGTGGGAAGGGGCTGGATCTTTGATTCTTGTTATCAGAGGTAATGTATTGCAACTCTGCAAGCCTGATGAGGTTCCTGCAATAATCTCACTGTTGTATCTTGTTATACAGAAATGAATCATGTTTAGGAACAGATTTATTTGCAGGTGGAGTGAATAAAGAGGAAGGGAGAACTGTGAGATATTTAGTTCTTCCAACTGACATCTCTTATTCGCCCACCATAACATCGATCCCACTCGTTCCTAATCCAGTGCAGCACCAAAGCTTTCAATCCCCTCAGACAGATGCAGGAAGCTAGGAAAAAGCTCCTTATACAACAAACGCAAAGGATCTGTCAGGGGAGCTGGAGTTGAAGGTTCAACCTCCCTCCAGTTGAAGTCTTGGCCATCTCTTCCCCACCTGAAACTCTCCCCTTTCTATATATTCTATTTTCTGATTGTGAACCATGCAAAACTAGTTCAGGGTTAACAAACTGGTTATGAAACAGTTATTGGCTCAAACTGGAACTAAATAGGAACAATTTCAGTTGCAGCTAAATGCAAACTAGAATGGAATTGAAAAATCCTTTGCTAAGCTCTCTGGGGCAGGGTTTACCTCTTAGCACTGAAATGCAAAGTCATACAATTGGTCTTCCAGGTGTGTCCACATTGCAAGTAATGGTAAAAATAATAAGTAAAATGATGCTGATGTTGCTGATGACAATATAATAATAATAATAGAAGACATGATTAGATTAATTTTGAGAAGACCCACTGCCTGAAAGTACAGAGCATGACATTCAGGTACCATTTTTCTTTTTTAATGTAATTCAACATTATTATAATTACTATCGACTTTTTGGTTATCCGTCAGCACATGGTGGGTGGAAATAACTTGGGGTGTGACTGATGGAGCTAGTTGTTGGTTGTTTKTTTTTTTTTTCCTGCTGAATTTCTTGATGTGTATGCTTTTCCACACAGATGGCACCTTTGGCAACAGCCTGCCTGGCAGGATTTCAGGGCACCATTAATCTATCAAAGCAATGCTAATGAAGTTGGACTCTTAACAGTTTACTCACCATCTGCTTCTAACCGTCATCCTTCTCTGTGCTGTCCCTAATGCTTCCCTCGTGGAGGATGGGAACTCTGAACAGCACTGATTAATGTTCTTAGCCTGGTGCAGCTACTGAATTCTTGTAACGCTTTTGCTAAAAAACAGTGTTAAAAAGTCAAAACCACAGCCATTGAAAAACTTTGCAGAAGCCAAAGGCCATGTTTTAGACCCTCAAAATTGCCTAATTTTACCTAACCCTGTAGACACCTAGGTTTCCATCAGTTTCTACCTTTCATCTAGACTAGTTTACTTAACAAAAGTTATTAAATTTAGAATAATAATTCTCAGTTTGTCATTTGCATTAAATCTTCCTGGGTTTATTGCAAGCCTGAAAAATGGTTTGGGTCTTATTTGCCTAAAACACTTATCTGTTTTTTCCAGTGATATTAGTTGGTCTAAATAAAGACATTGACTGTCCACAAACCTCACCTCACATTATATCCCCAGACCAGTAGCGTTACCACAGCTACCATTCTTGCAGTAAAATCCCTTACACTTCTGCAGCAGTCTCGTATTGCCAAGGTGCTCCACACCTATTCTCATTCCACCGTGGACTGGATTTGCAAACTAGGTGGTTTCCCCGCCTATCTGGCCCGCAGGACCTAAGCCAGAAACATTCTCAGAGCACAGAGAAACGCATCCAAGAAAATGAGATTTATAACCCTCTTGCTGACTCCTTTTTATTCAAAAGTCTCATGGCTTCACCTGGAATGGGGCAGTCCCAGGTGCAAGTTTCTTTTGCTCCCCAGGGGATTTGAAACCACATCTCTATTTCTCTACCTCCCAGGAGAATACCCTAACCACCAAAAGATAGTCGAGGAGATTGTGGGTCTCACAATCTTTTCCAGTGAATCTGTTCCATTTAATTAAATATTCATTGTGCTTATGGAAGAGATAATAACTCTAAACATAGGCAGAATGGGAAAACTTGGGTTCTAATCCCATATCTAACAGATATGCTCAGCATGATGCACTGGGTTTGTGAAACTAATTTTAGGAGATGCATGCCTTACTCTGTGAGTTTGCCTAGGGAGAACACAGACTCCCTTTGAAGCTGCATACACCAGTCAGCAGCCAAAGTTAGCCACTGCAGCAGTGAGCACTGTAGTGTTCCAGTCTTTCTGCATCTCTAGTGGCTAATACATCACTACCTGAATTATTTCTTTTTAATTAGAAAAAGGAAACAACAACAACTCCCCAATGACGTAACTGCAGATACATGGTGATTTATTAATAATAATTGCTGCAGATGGGCTAAGCAACTTAGGACAGTAAGTAAAACCATTAATTATAACCACTGYAACGTTTATAAGACTAGTCAATGGCGGTGACAAATTCAGCATTGCAATTTATGTGATTATCAATAAAATGGTGAGAAAAATGGTAGAATTCTGAGCCTAACTTATTGTCACCATCAAAACAGAGCAAAGCAAGGGCTTGGCAACGGGTAGTGGAAATGTTTGAGGCACAGAAAAAAGGCTTATAATGAAACATAGATTAGGAAAGGAGGAGGATAAACAAACATCAAGGATGTGATAGAGATCGTGAAATTGGTTGTTCCCAATTACCCCATTTCATATTACAAGAATAATGAAACATCCTACAGAACTGGATGGCAAGACATTCGGAGAGGATAAAAGGGAAGACATTTTTTCACAATAGATAATTGACCTGTGGAACTGATTGCCACATGATAGCTGCAAGTCCAAGAGCTTAGCAGGTTTTAAAAAGGATTAAACATGTATAGGGATAATTAGTTCATCCATTATTAAACAAGATAAGTTTTATTAGTCACTAGTTACATTAAACAAGATAAAGTAAAGACCTTGTAGGAAACTTTAATTCTTACCCAGTAAGAAATTCCCAAATCTCAACTTTCAATGGCGTTTTCAAAAATAAATATTTTTCTATTCCTGTTCCATTGAAAATTTTGAATTTTAGCTCTAAAAAAGTCAGTATGCCTCTGCCTTCTCTTGTCTAATATAACTGGCAAATAATGTGATTTCATCTTGTCTTAAAGATGGATTAGCACTGACATGTCCTGGCTAATAATTGGTATCTGCACTGAAGTAACTCCTGTAAGATGAAACAGATATCAAGGTTTTTCTGCAGAAAAGCACACAGGAGAGCTCAGACATCTTCTCTAAGTGTTCATGAATGAGATTAATTTAAGTTTCTAGAAGACATTCTATCCTAAGAAAATCACGTCCTATGTACTTTTAAGGTGGTTGGATGCCTTGCATTCTAGAATAATAGTGTTCATCTGAGGACTCCACCTATGTGCAATCAACCACCTTTCTTTCTTACTCACTTTGAAAATATTCCTTTTTCTTGGCCAAGGTTCCATCCTACGCTTGGAATTTACCAGAAGCATCTACAAGAAAGTATTCCTCCTTAGCTTTCTAGACAATCAGTGGAGGGAGTTGCTACATCCAGATGGCAGTTTGAAGAATCATGGGATCACAGAGAAATTTAGGTTAGAAGGGACTTTTGGAGGTCATAAGGTCACAGCAGGGCTAACAGTGAAGTTAGATCAAGCTTTGTAGGCCTTTTTAACATCTGAATCGCTCTATGGAAGCATGGGTATCTCTCTCCTAATAGAAAACTCTGTGGTGTCAACACAAGGAACCCACAAGAAGCCTAAACAAACACCTCAGTGTAAATGGGGTAAATCCCGGCCAATGCATTAAACTTCTCAGATTTGCTCCTTCTCTCCCTCATATCACATCTCTTCCACACTCCTTGCTCATCCATCCAAATATGTCATTAGCCCCTCCACTGGCAATTCCCATTAGTTACAGCAAAAGAACTGCCATGTCCTGAAATGGCTACCATCTATGATACCCTTGCTCTGTCCCCTGCTGACTCTGCGAATATATTTCAGCTCATTCCTGAAATCCATCTTTTCCTTTGTCTTTCTTTTCTCTCTCCCTGTCACTCAGTTGGTCGCACTTTTCCCTCCCTTTATCTGACACTGTTTATTGCTCATAGCTGTGGCATATTACTGAAATATGCAAAACAGGTTTGGAATCAACCTGTACCAAAGATGTTCCTTACAAGAAATATGGTAGTATCGAGAAACCATATTTTCTTCGGTACTTTTTCTACCAAAGGAATATTTTTTCACAATTTTTCACCTAGGCAATACCTTGCTCGGAGCTCCATGCTAACGTGGTTAGATTGCTAGCCTGCTTAAAGCTTACACAGGTATCTCAACACTATGCTTGCAACTAAAGTGTAGACATACCTTATACACAATTCTTGATGGCAATCCTGTCAACCATTAATGTAAAAAAAAAAACAAAAACAGAATCCAGTTCCAAGAATGTGTGAGATTGACATCAAATTATTTCCTTCATTTGGCTTTTGATTATTGCGCCCTTAGGGATATTCAGGTACAGGCACATCATCAAGCTTCATTTCATTTGTCCTGTATTAATAATTTTTTTATGGTAGTCAAGTATGCAATAGATTATTGGAGCACTGCATGTTTTTGAACGTATTTATCTTCACATCCTCCTGTGAGGAAATCAAGTACATTCATTCCCATTTTGCAGACTGGAAACTGAAGCACAGAAAGGAAAAAACAACTTGCTGAAGGATCATGGAAGTCTATGGAAGAGCAAGGACTTGAAAAACCTTCACTTCAGGGATTCATTCTTTCTATTGTACTGAAATCTGAGATCCTTCCATAATCACATGCTTCCAGCAGCTGAGACTTCAAGGCAAAACACAAACTACAACAAAAATTCCCCTGAAAACCTAAGGATTTACAGCACGTTTTAGACTGAGACAATATTTCTCTTCAATTTTCTTTTTGGTCCAACTCAGTACTTCCTTTTAAGAACTGAATGCCACACATCTATCCCCAAGACATCAACAACGAAAGGTAGATCTTGCTCTAAAAATGCCTCTGTACCTCAAAGTGTCACTCTTTCCCCACTCCTTAGAGTGGCAGCTCATTTTCTCAGAGATGTACCTCTTGTTCACCCTTACTGCTTTATCCCAAAGAACCACATCGCCCACCGCATTCCTCACGCTTACTTTCCCATTCCAGTTTTTGGGTGTTTTTTTTTTTTCCTGTATCTCTTTTTGTTGTTGTTATTGTTGTTGTTTTAAATCAYTGCTGTGGGTTATTCCCCCAAGCTCTGGAAAGATCAGTCATACATTACATGATATGTGAGCAAACTGGCCAGATTACCGAGCAGCAGCTCTAGGTTAAATAACAATGTGTTCCCGAAACACCTGTTAGAGCGCTCCAAAACATTTCACTCGCAGTGACTTGCTGCAACACATAGAGACCTTTTAAGACACATGCTTACCTGGGAACTTCCTGGTGCTGATTCTGTAGCTTGTCTAAATAATAACCAGCTCTCTGCAATGCTAAACTTTATCTCTGAATGTTTCGACAATGATGTACAATACTAAAGAAAAAAAAAAGACAAAAAAGCCTGAATTCTGTTGTTTAGTTTTAATTTATTTTTTACTATAGATGGGTTGTGGATAGGTGGGTTAATCTGGAGATATCTTCAGACAGCTGGTAATACCAATTTAGCATGGCTCTGTCTGTATTTTATCTCAGCTAAGATTCTAAATTAAACATGCATTTAAAAATAATGGCATCCGAACAAGGCGTCTCACTCAATTTTAGCCGGCTGCAGTATTTTGTTATGTTTGCATGTTACTCTGTAAATGTTTGTGTTCCTTATCCTGATTACAGATGCAATTTTACAGCCTGTTTATTGATTTTAAAACTTTAGAATACCATTGACATCGGCCATAAGGAACCTCATTTGTCTGGCAAGAGATTGCAGAAAGAATTTTAGACCTGATTAATTTGGTCTTGTGTTGCTTTTCCACTTGAACTTGTAATAGGAAGTCTACATATTCATTGTATTGTTTGTATTTGTAAAAAGCCAATGYATCACATTGGTGTATTTAAACACATGCAAGATTTTTTTTTTCTTTCTTACTCATTTTAGTTATCTTGTATAAACAGTTTGAAATAAATAAGTGTACACATGAAAATAGATAAGAATTCACAAGGTTCTGTTAAAGAAACACACACAACTAAATATGTATGTACTGTATTTCTCACTGTAAATAACAAATCCAAATAATACTGCATTTTTGATATTCAGTCATAACCACAGAAGTTAAGTCAATTTAAATTTTGCCTGAGTAAAGAGTTCGTGATCTGACCTATGAATTACCATAATATTTAGTACTAACAGCATTGAAAAAAACAACAACAACAAAAGACTTCTTCAAGGACACCTCTCAGGCTGAAGTCTAAGCCAAGAATAACAACTGATTTAGAGTTCACAGCAATCCCATGGACTAAGAATCATCCTGCTTTACAGAGAAGAAAGCTAAAGCCCCATAGCTAAAAGACTCCTTAGACGACACCTATAAAATCATYGTTACCATTGAATGAATGAAGAATTCACAAATGGTTTACAGGGGCCACAAAAGCAGCAAACATCACATCATGGCCAAGAAAATTGGTCCAATGTTAAATTGTCATTGAAGGGTATTCGATATGGTGCGTGACAAATAAACATGCCTCTGGAAAACTTTTATGTTGCATTAATCCCATTATTCTCCAAACCACAGCTTGGACTGCAGCAATATTATAGACAGTTACAGTTGGAAATCCATGGGGGCAGGGGGTGTCTGTGAGGTGCAAGATCTACTGGCTACCTAATGCTAGACAAGTTCTCCTAAGGCTGAATACAGTTTTTTTCTTAGTTCAGTGTTTATCCCTTGGGAATACCATTACTGGGAAAATACAGTGGATTACATGTTTTTCCAACTTTCCTTAGATAAAACTGATTGATTTTTAAAAGATTTCATATTCACCCTACACAACTTGGCCAACTGCACTTGGCCAGGGGAAGAAGAAAAGAAAATGTAAATAGTTTCAAGAATGAACTCTATGAAAAGATTGATAATATTTTCAATTAGCATTATCCTAGATATGTTTAAAATCTTTATATTAAAACATAACAGCACTGATATGTCAGTCATTATAAAGAGAAAATAAACCTTTCTGAAGGAAGAGAGGAAAACAAGGGAGATTCAAATTATTTCAGAAGCTAAATCTGCTGTAGGAATTACTGTAAAACTTAGAAATAACTTTCTCCTTATATCTGAGAGCAATCATAATTTTTGCGATGTCATTCCACAATTTAGTCTAAAAGAGATTGACATTTCTAAGGAAAATGAAAACTTCCTCTTGTACTTTGTAAAGTGAGTGTGTTTTCTTTGATTATAGCCAAGAGGTAGGATTCCATCTTACATGGGTCTTACAAAACTGAAAATCACTGTATTGAGCTGCAATCCAATCTGTCTGTTTTTCAAAGATGAGGTAACCCATGGTTTGGCCATTTTAAGACATGTTTTGAAAATCATCTTATCTGATGAAATCCGTACCCAGTGAGCCTTCTGTAAAGTCCAGTTGCACAGCAGAAAGGCTGAAGTGATCAGCTCTGTGCAAAGAGAGATGTAAGAATGAGGATGTCTTCTGCTTTCCAACACCTAGATGTGCAACTTGATCTAGCAGCAAATAGGTCTCCGTATGTTGATTTTCTAACAGTTCTTAAATTTAAAGTTACTTTCTTAAATGACAGCTTTAATGAAGGGCATAATGTGAAATTTCAGGGATAGCTGGAAGCCAGTATTCTCATTTTATCAATAGTTTCTATTTCCAGAATGATTCATGTATCACTTTCACCATGAGCAAAGACGACCCTTTTGAATCATCTCAGAAAATCATCAGGCTGTAAACAAGAAGAGTAAGAAGTGAGGTACTACCAGGAAAAAAACAGGAGAACTGACTTCAGAAGGAAAGGAGAAAGTACCACAGAGAGTGATGGGAAAGAATAAAATGATAAATAGTTGGGAGAAGAATTTCCCAGTACTGAAAACCAAAACTAAGCTAAAAACTATCACCTTGGATAAAGCACTGGGCAGAGTAGAGCAGTAAGCAGAGGAATCCCCCATAATTTGGGGTATCTTTAGTGGCCTAGAGAAAGACAGACACCAGCAGAAAGATGGAAAATTTGGGTTAAGGTCACCCAAGGTCAAAACCCAAGGTCAAAACAGATCAAGGTCAAAAGGGATCCAACGGCTGTGGAGTCTCCATCTTTGGAGATATTCAAAACTTGACTGTACACGGCCCTCAGCAATCTGCTCTAGTTGATCCTGCTCTGAGCATGAAGTTGGATGCAGTGATTTCCAAAGGCCCTTTCTAACCTCAGCCACCCTGTGATTCTGTGATTGACCTGATAACTAGAAATGCGCTACTTTTGTTTTGTTTCCCATCAAGACCAATCTCTCCATGCTGAAGACCTGCATTCCCTTTGGACTGGGATGTCCATCTGCCTTTAATTGTATGGCGAGGAGGTATGCATTTCTTTTAAAAGTCCAGCGGCTCTGGCAGCAAAATTTGTGTAGATGTACATTTTGTATGCATAAAGGCTCTGGAATTTGGTCAAGATATTCTACAGGCAAGCTTGGCTTTGTCCTGCTCTGTGGATTTAAAATGGTATAAGTGACACCAGTAGATAAGTATCAGGCCTGGCATGTTTTCAAATAGTCTGATAGCTATAATGAGAACGCAGTATAAACTAAACCTCCTCCTGGTATAACTTCATTGAAATCAATTAGATACATAATATAGACACAATCCTGTGGGGAGAAGTCTCAAAACCTTCATGTAACTTAACGTTCCTGACATCAGGAATTAAAAGAAATGGGTCCATTTTACCAGAGCTTCATACGCAGATCACAGAGGGTGTTTCTTTGAAGATGGGCTAGGTCACTACCCCCCCAAAATGCTCACATTYTGTAATCATGGTTCAGTTTTCAAATGAGACACAAAATAATGTCACTGTCATGATGTATTTACTGTCATGGTATTCAAATATCAGATCATTTCAAAAAGGAGATACTGCTACATTCCACATGATGGCAGGAGATCTGTTTTTCTTATTGCAAAACCAGACCTTACAGTTTAAGATTGTCCTATTAAATATAGCAAGATAAGCAATCTCCCATATTCTCCAAGCTGTTTTATAATAATGTGTTCTCAAGACATACTCAAAAGGGACAATTCTTCTTTCTATATTAAAAAAAAAAAAAACAAAACAAACATGCTGAAGTAGTTTTGCAAAGTTTACCTAAATGATAAAATAAATGCCTTGTAAAATAATACATACAAGCAAACTGGTATTTCAGGGCAGATTTATAACACTTACTTTGTTTTTGTTGAACATAATTAGGTTAACTTACTACAGGTTTTTTTAGAATGCAGATTTTGTTCTTCATGCCTTTTTTTTTTAGTAGAAAAGAACTTTCAGGCACAATTTAATTTGGCTGGTTTTATTTTTTTTTAATACAAGACTTTTCTGCTGACATTTTTCAACTTAAGAAATACTAGAAACATTAGGACTGTTTTTTCCTGGAGGTTGAAGGGCTTCAGCATGTCTTCTGCAGTGCTTTTGGAGCACTTTAATTGAAAAATCATACATGGGATTTGTTACAAATATATAACAAAGGTGTTAAGTGTTTAGTAGGCAGTGGAATACAAAGAAATATTTTTAAAAATAGGAATTTAAAATGTTTATCTTTCACTGTCTTGAGTTGGATTATGTTATTATTTCTTTTTATTCTCTACCATCCATTTGTTATTTGCATATATGAAAAATAAGGAAAAAATCGAAGCTAAAATTATATGCTTAACAATACATTTCATTGTTTACTCATATATTGAAACAAAAAAAGGAGAAAATCTCACATGATTTCTTGTTTTTCTCTTGCATGTAGCTCATCTTTAAGCAATATACATGAATCACTAAATACTTATGCAAGCGTATGTTCTGCTAAAAAAGTGCACCGAGTTCATCCTGTGTTTTTCTCTACCAGGGAGTGCCCAATTCTTTTGGCAAGTTCCTCTTTATTAACATGATTTTAGGGCCGGAAAACTATCATAATATGATATCCTGATATCACTTCAGGCTTCCATTACCTGCATTGCACTATTTCCAAGGCTGTTAATGACACAACAAAATTAGATGATGGGAAGCCATTGGCAGAAGTTATTTAGACAGTAAAGACACTAAAGAGACAGGCTAAATACATGAATTCTATCGTTTTCATGTATGAAATCAATTTTTATGGACTTTTTTTCCCCATCTGTCTCAAAAGTCAACCCCATATGTGGTTGAGCTGAAGCGGTGGGTGCAGTTTGCAGGACAGAGATGCTGGCGGTTCCCCAGCTCATTCTGACTCAACGTGGGAGAGCAGCARTTCTGCAGCAAGTGTCCAGATGAAACACCCAGAATTAATGTCAGCAGCAGTTCTCAGCACATTACTCCCCATGGCYCCATGGGGACCGGGGTCACCCCTCCACCAGGCATAAAAAACCACGGGACAGACCCCAGCTTGGGAACCATGCTTGGCTGCATGTTGGTCAGGAGCTGCAAGGTGGTCACTTCTTCCCTATAACACCCCCAGTTTTTAGGCTATGGAAATTAATACAGTCCTGGGGATTAGTTGGTGCTTGGGAAAACATGGAGCCGACACACATAAAATTTAACTTCAATGGCTCTAAATCTATCCTTTAAAAACAAACAAAAGAGGAAATATTCCCTTTTGGGTTTATAATGCAGCCAGCAGAGAGTGAAGCACACTGCTTAAAGCATAAGTCCATCAAAGGCTGGCACCTCCTTGCTTAATAAACCTTTCTCTTTGTGCATTTGACTCATACTTGATCATTTTAACTACATTTTAGTACTGTTAGCTCTGGGGAGACAACTCAGCTTTTGGCTCAGAGATCAGGAACGGAACTGTAGGATAATTTTCAATTATAATATCTCTCCTATTGATGATGAATGATACTCAAGAAAGAAAACAAAAACCTGAGCATGATAACCTAGTTTTAACTTGTAACCTAAACAGATGTATTCTGTGGACTTTGAGACTTAATAGCAATGGAATGCCATATTATTATTTTCCAATATTTTCTGGAGAGGAATTTCACTGAACGAGTGCTGATGACAATTTAAAAAAACATTTTTGCACTCATTAGTGCTTAAAATGCAGTACCAGCTAGCCAAGCAACATTCACTTTGTAACTCTTCCTTGTTTGGTGCTCTTTAGCTTGTTTTCGGCTCGTCTCTTAATTTGGACAAAAACCAGGCTGATTAGTTTCATTTTAGTTTCTAGTCTGTTTTATGTCCCAATACTCATGAGCTACTACAAAATTTCTGTGATTAACTTGTAAACACTTGAGTGGAATATTTAATTATGAGATTCATTTATCATCTCATCTCCTTTTTTATATATCTTAACTAGATTTTGCTTTTGAAAAATCAAACCAAAAATCTCCCCAGCAAACCCCTGAATTTTCAGCAACAGTAGACCCAGCTATGTCCCTTTAATAAAAGTGAGGGTGAATTTTGAGAAACTGAAGAAGCTGTTTCTTTTTTCAGTACAAATGTGATCTTGAAAATCCACAAATCAAAATGCTTATCTTGTGTTGGTGCCAGCACATAACGTATGACTCCTTGGTAGATGAATGTCTACCCRTAGAATGCATTATTAGTCTATTTAGCTTCATGTGCTGTGCTGACCTACTTTAACTTATTCTTAATAATGCACAGCACTGGAGCAATATTGACTCATATACKCATTTCTCATATACTATGAGGCATTAATAATGCATTGCATTTTTTCCTCCGAAGTCAAGATATGGTTAAATCAAATGGATCCTAATGTGAACATTAACAAATGAAACAGATTGGCCCTTGTACGAGCAAGATGACATTTTATAAGGAAGGTATTTCATTCTGCTTCCCCTGACAAATGTTTCCTTAAATATGCCATTGCTATTTTTATGGTGGGCAAGGTGGGGTTTCTGGTTTTGTTAGGTTCTAGTATAACATTTAACAGTAGTTTTTCTTAACTGCATCTAGAAAAAAAAGGTTGTTGAGCATGTTTTAAAAAGCATTGATAAATTCTCCCAGAAAGAAAACCTTACAAAAATCCCTTTAAAAGAAGTATTGTTAAAAGGGAACTATATCAAAAATGGGAGCAGATTCTGAGACAGTAAAAGCAAAAATCAGCATAATTCATGTAAAATGAATAAATTACTCCAAGGAGTTCGACACCTCCTGAGTCTAATGAGACTGAATTCCTGATGAGGGGAACTAAAGAAGACACCAATGAATATTACTGTGAAAATTTAGTTGTTGTTATTTGTGGCCAACTACAGGACAAATATTCTTCTATATTCAAATCTTGCATGTGAACTTGAATGTTTTGGTCAATGGTTTAAAAAAATTCCCTGCCCCCTGCAATACTGCTTTTCATTATTATTATTATTTCCTAGGATGAACGAACTGATTCCGGTTGATGACTGGACACATTGCAGTGCTGAAATGCAAGAAATCAGATAGTTTCTCTTTTGCCTCTGTAGCAGGGTAACTTGCATCTAAAAAGCAACATCAATATAAGCCATCAGCCCCTGGACATACAAAGCCAAATTCAGACAGTTAACATGTAACATTTAACTTATGATTTTTTCATTTCAAAGAAGGCTGTGTTTGTTTTCAAGAAATACACTGCAAATGTCATCAGCTGCTCTACTTGCACTATAAAACTCAGACTTAAGAAGCTATATTAGCATCCTTAGCTCCAATCCTTTTATTATTTTTATAATTATGAAGCATGATTAACTCAGGTGAAACAGCAGTGTTACACGATTTTCAAATAAGGGTGTATGGGATAAGAATCAACTCGGATAATGTAAGTTAATCTTGACTTATTTTAAAAAATAACATAAAATATATGACTGCTTTATATAATTCATTAAAGGGTACGACAGCTCTGCTGTGCTGAAATAATTAACAAGCTCTGTTAAGTGTTAATAATTTGGCCTTTTTTTTAATAAATGAAACCTTCCCCAAATTTTCAGYTTTAAGCCTTGGATAATACTTCAATTTGCTGTGGAGTTTCAAGAAAATTAGTTAATTAGTTTTTCAGAGATCTAATCAGTTGGATATTGGCCTTGAAAAATGTTTGTACATGTAATATCATGACTTTTAAATCTCCACCAGTTTTAAAAGCCACCAACAGCAGAAAATTTTTTTTTTTCAAATACCAGAATTAGTTGTTCTTCCTCTGGTGGATTTGGCAGTGTTAGGTTAAGGGTTGGACTCGATGATCTTAAAGGTCCTTTCCAACCTAAATGATTCTAAGATTCTATGATTCTATGAATATGGGAATATTTTGTTAATATGCAACAAGGAAACAATGTTTCTAGGATTATGTGAATATGAAACTTCTCAAACAAAGGAAAAAGACTTTGACAATTTTCTCCAGCACAGTACAGAGAAATGTTTTGGAAAGATTTAAAAGATTTTTTTTTTTTTTTTTTTTTAAAGCCTGTCTTTTGGTATTTTCCTGCATTGATCTTTAAGGGCATAGAAAAAAGATTTAGACAATTTTTAGGAATTTCCAAGGGATAGAACAGAGTCTTTATCCATTATCTCTTTTTTTACAAGACTGTGCCTCTGATTAGGCAGTCACTGAAGCAATGGCATAAATACATTGAGGTGCCTGCGCTTGCACATCTTTGCCAAACGCTGTGGTGACCTGTGTAACTGGAAAAGAAGCATTCAGATCACAGGAAGAAAAGGTTGGGTGAGTGTGCTAGAAAGCCTGCCTGTGTGTACGTGACTTGCACGGTGTCTTCAGCACCTCTACAATCAGATTTTTTTTTGCATTTTTTTCCAAACACGAAAGCACTTTGGTTTTACCCATATAGTTGTACTGAGGGCAAAGTCAATGAAACAACCAGGCTCTTTGACAAAAGTCCCTTCGTTCATGAGACATGGCATTGTTCCCTTGTAGAGCTGAGTAGAAAAACTTGGGAAATACAAGCTCTTAGGCACTAACTTTAATGTTAATTAAGCATGATTTATGACTGGACAGCGGCAACCCACAAATTCACTTTATTCACTCATGACTTTTTCCCCAGATACTACAGGATAGCATCAGTTTGTGGAATAACACGTGGCATACCAGTAGTATCTGAAAGTTTGTGTGGTCTCGGTTTCTTGCCCCTGTGCAGTAAACAGCAGATTTAACACAGAGATTGAAAAGTCCATAAATAAAAGACCAAAGCCTACCAGCAATATATGTTTCTACCCTGTCACATAGTCCTCTACTGCACTGACACATCCACTAAGTAGACAACACTCAGCAGCCTTCTCGAGATTGGATGTTGTTCTTCCAGTGCCCCATCTCCCTCCCCAAATAGTGGACCCAAAAGACAATAAAAGTGTGTGAAGGTCCCTGGGACTCTGGGAAGGGCTGTCATGGGGGACTTACACCTGGTTGGGGTATGGGGACAGTCCCAATGGGAACAGGAGAGGCTGTTACAGAGCAGAAGAGGTGGATTATATGACTTTGGTTGTCTTCTAGCCTCCCAGGAAAACTATGCCTGGCTCTACATTAATTATGGGATATAACCATATATCCTGTAGGATGCTTTTACCTGTACATGCTCACAGGAGTGTGTATTTATAGAAAGCCCCTCTCCTTAATATCATATGAAAAATATCAGGAACTTATTTTTTGTGTTTTATCCCACAACAGAAGCCTTCAGTTTCTGTCTCTTTTCTAAAAAGCTATTGAATAGCTTGTGCTTGGTGAATCTATTCTGGTTTTAGAAAATAACATCACAATGTAGAATCATAGAACCATAGAATCATTAAGGTTGGAAAAGACCTCTAAGATCATCAAGTCCAACCGTCAACCTAACACCACCATGTCCACTAAACCATGTCCCTAAGTGCCTCATCTACACATCTTTTAAATACCTCCAGGGATGGGGACTTTACCACTTCCCTGGGCAGCCTGTTCCAATGTTTAACCACTCTTTCAGTAAAGAATTTTTTCCTAATATCCAGTCTAAACCTCCCCTGGCGCAACTTGAGGCCATTTCCTCTCGTCCTATCRCTAGTTGCTTGGCAGAAGAGACCGCCCCCCACCTCGCTRCAACCTCCTTTCAGGTAGTTGTAGAGGGCGATAAGGTCTCCCCTCAGCCTCCTCTTCTTCAGACTAAACAGTCCCAGTTCCCTCAGCCGCTCCTCAGAAGACTTGCTCTCCAGACCCTTCACCAGCTTCGTTGCCCTCCTCTGGACACGCTCCAGCACCTCAATGTCCTTCTTGTAGTGAGGGGCCCAAAACTGAACACAGTATTCGAGGTGCGGCC
>JAYKAV010001223.1:3395373-3515326 GCA_035582835.1 Phoebastria nigripes
CCAGGCAGCTTTCCAGCCACTCTTCCCCCAGCCTGTAGCGTTGCATGGGGTTGTTGTGGCCGAAGTGCAGGACCCGGCACTTGAATGTGCATTCTGAATCTGAATGTGATTCAGACCAGGGACTCAAACAAGCTTCTTCCCAGTCTATTGTTGTGAATAGCATGTGATCAGCATTCTCGTTGCCCTACCCCATCCTCCCTTAGACTCTAATCATTCTTTAGGCAAAAATCATGTCTCAGAAAAAAAAATACACTTGTATGAGTTGGCATTTTTTGCACAGTAAAACATTCCATTGAAAAAATTCCTAAGCAGCTCCCCCTATAGATGCAAGTGCTATCAGTGCATGTATAGAGTTTATTTTGTTGTACCATTATTGACATTGACAAAGAATTTCTTATCTCTAGCTTTCAAAGATCAGCCAGACATCAACAGGATTTCTCTTCAATGAGACAAGCTAGCACATGATGAAATTAGGTTGCAGCGTTGAGAGTTCATTAAAGGTGCTGTTCTAAGAAAGATATGTAGCCAGGGTTTTGCCAGCTAATAAATGACCCTGGCTTTTTCAGTTATTGTATATTACATTTGGAATTGCTGCATAAATTGTGAGGACCCATTTTCATAAGATTTAAGAATGTGCACTCTTGTTCTCTATTTCTAGCAGACAATATCTCCAGGTCATACTGTATTACAGGATCTCACAGTCTCAATATGCTTTGAGATCGATATAATCTTTACCTTTCTCATCATCATGATCTGCAGTAGCAAACACAGGATTTGCTGACCCCGGGTTTTCACAAACCAAAGGAAATGGCATTGGGGAAGAAGAGTTTTAAGTAAAAGCTACAGGATCAGGCCCATTCCGGTTCCTGTGCCTGTAAATTGGTGTATTAGGGATGGATTTAACTGGATATGGGGAGGACCGTATAGTTATTCCTATACTGTATGTCCCAGAGCACGCGCAGTGCCTTGTTCCCCTCTCTGCAACAATCTGAACCTGAATTTGCATAGTCTTCTAAAAAAAAACAAAACAAAATACTGATACTGACAGAGGCATCCACATTTTCACTGCTCTAATATAAAGACTGCAAGTTCTACCTACAGCTCAATCTCATAATAATCAAGAAAATCCTCCAATTTAATAACTAAATTCATTTTTCCTTCCTTGAACTAAATACACAGTTATTAAAGCCAGAAGGATCACTGGCAGTTTCTCCCAGCTTGCACTGTAAGCTGAAAATGGCATTCTCATCACACGATTAATTAATGTCCTTGATGCAAAGAGATATGGGATAGATTTACGTTCCACTTGTTATTGAATAACTCTCACATGTAATATTGCTTTGGCACGCTTTATGTTCCTGGAGTTAAAGTGCACATCAATAGCTCAATGCATCGATAACCTGAGTGTCAGTACAACTATAAAACCTGATTCTCCTTGAATTTTGCACAGTTTTCAGTACACTGGTCTCCTGGAAACAGGTCCTTGTTGATGCTATGAAAGTGGCACACAAATCAGAGGAGCTGAATGATATAATCTCATATAAAACAGATTTTTCCTTTTTTCTTTTCTTTTTTTTTTTTTTTTTTTTTTAGCCTTCTTTCATCTTGCTGAAGAGGGGCCTTGAGAAGTATTAAAAATTTTTGGACCTCCAAATACAAACACTTTGCTTTCAGTTTTCCACTGCTTGGAGTTTGTCCCCTCTTGGGTGAACCAGCCACTTCCAAACTCAACTCAGGTCTTTATTGGGTTCAATGTGGCATCACTGGTCTTAAGGTATAATATTAATTACTGGAATAGAATGTTTTAGAATAGAATAGAATAGTTGAGTTGAAAGGGACCTACAATGAACATCTAGTCCAACTGCTATTATTGTCTTCTCTTTTAGTTCAAAGGGCTAGAAATAGTGCAACGACTATTGCACAACCCTCAGAGTGGTATTTGTCACTAGTGTGATAACGGTATGTTTTGAATGCTTTGGAGAACACTATAAAGACTATATACTGTGAAGTATTTGGGGGTGCAAGGTTTGTTGGGCTTGTGTCAAGGCATTACGTAGGACAGATGGAGAAGGTCAAATGTAGTTTTGACATTGCTTGCTTAGCCTCAATAACAGCAATTTCATATTTACAAGTTTAAAGTTAATTATTTCCTTTTCTCTCTTTATTTCCTTCTGTCTTTCCAAACTGGACAATATTTTGCTACTAAGCAAGCTCACAAGTAGCTTCATGATTTCTCTGGAGAAAGAACGAAGACATGAATGTGCATCTAGCTCTAGTTAAGTGGTGATATCATACCAGCAGAATCTCCATTCAAATTTTTGGAGCTTAGTGCAGTAAAACTGGTGTGTCATCAGACTCAGTTCTACACTTAACCAGCTTGCTCTCCTGGTAAGATATGATCTAATATAATTTGGAAAGAGATAACATGAACTAGGAGGAAAGTTTGTGTCAATACGTTTAGAAGGGTTTTTTGTTTGCCTAGTAGCACATCATTTTACTTGCTATTTGATTTGTAACATACATAGGCTATAGTATAAACTCTGCTCTTGTAACAAAAAAAAAAAAAAAAATCTAGTATTTTCCAAGTAGTGAACCTTACAGTGGTAAGGCTATACTGGTATCTCATTTTAAACATGAGACACTGAGGAATAGAAAACTAGAATATGATTCATTTCAGCAAATTTCAGGCATACATGTGCCTTTTTGACATCTGTAACTGAACTTTTCTTCTCCAGCTCTCCTTACAGTTAGGGGAGAAAAACAAGCACTTCTAGGCATGATTCATCTGACCTAATTGAGAAGAATATTTGAGAATGTGATGAATAGTTCTCTGGGCTTCACGGGATATATCAGCCAGATTTCCCCCGACTGTAAAGAGAAACTGGAATGACTTGCAAAGACATAGATGCCTTCATTGTCAACATCTGTACTTGGTCAGATGAATCCTATCCATTTTGAGTGACAATTCAGGAAGTCTGCGATGGAACAGCGTTTCCCCAGGTCAGTATCCTGACCACCTTTCAGAAACCTGAAAAGCAGGCTTTGTCAAATGTCCCTCCATACCTCCCAGCCTTTATCCCCAGCTATCCTACCTATCTTATGGCCCTCAGCAGGGGTGCTAAAAAAATAAATGCGTGCTGGCCTGTAAACTTGCATTATTTACTACCTAGCCCATAAGGGTGCTTATACCACTTAGTTGAATGCTTAAAAGACCAACAGAGCCCACTGCCAGAGTCCTTATGCTAAAAGTTGAGGGCAAAAAGAGTGTAAAAACAACTCCAGGTCATCTCAGATCCTTCCTCTATGTGCACTGAATCTCCGTTGGAGTCAACCTGACTCATTGTTATGCATTTAGTCCATGGTGTGCATGTAGCAGCAGACAAGGATGTCCAGTCTGCGGCTCTTGAGTCACATGTGGCTCATCTATGACAGCTGTCACCTTGTGCCAGGACAGTGTCACGGCTGAGGGACGATCTGTGCATAGGACAGGAGTTTCCAAGCTAAGCCAAATTCTTGGATATGGGAGGAAGTTAGGCAGGGCTGCTAAGGCAGGATCACCCAGCCCACATCCATTGGGCAACAGCATGAATTTGACAAGAACCGTGGTGCTCTTGGCTGTGAAACGTGGCAGGAGTTCCCTCCATTGCTGCCACCCCATGCTCCCTACCTCTCTCCCCCGTACAAAGGTTTTGGAACACAGAATCAAGGAGGTAGGATGGGAACAACAGTATCCAAAGAACATGGATAATTGCTTACAATTAATACTGACAATTGCACAATCACATGTGAAAGAGTTACATTACACAATCTCTTACATAACACCTAATCTTAACCTAATTCTGCTCCACTGCGTATGCCTTATACTAAACTACTATTGTCATTTAGGAGGAAGAATATCCCCATTTAAGTAAAATTTAAAATTGGATGTTACAGCTCTTGAATTATTCAGGAATCTGATGAAAAAGCAACATTTCTTGTTCTACTGAGGTTTATTTTATTTAAGACATTTTTGCCATAATATCATTTGCTATCTTAACTCCTGGGATACTGATGTAGATTATTAAATTGTGCCTGAAGTAATTTCTAATGGTTTTAAAAGGAGGCAAAAAATGAGCTCCTTAACAGAAAATGACAGTACATTTCCCCTGCCCTAGTCTTTGATTTTCTTTTTCAGCAGGATATTCCCAATTGACTTAAAGGCATTTTATATTTCAACAGGCACTTTTCCCAGTCTCAGCAACCCCAAGGGTAATCTTACCCCTGTTAAGGAATGTGCCTCACTTTTGAGTGTTTTCATGAGCCCCAAATTCTGTGTCATTGAAACACAACTGAGTGTTTTAAAACAATTCAACATCTCAAAAAAAGATGTGCCTGGGTCAGTTACTAGTTACCGTTATTATTATTATTGAATGTAACTGTTAAAATGCATTATTGTGCACATTTCATAAGCACTCATCCCCTTAAGATCTGGAACCACTTATCTGTTTCTAATGTGTATCATGCTTTCAAATGGAAACCAAGGTCTTCTCTGACTTCTGGTGACAATTTATCAATAGGAGCAGATTATGAGGAGGAGAGGTAGGCTCCTTAAGAAATTGCCCATATGTCTCACTAAAGAGGTAGCTGTTGAATGAGATTTGTACGTGGTCAGACTTAGCTGAGCTTCTGCTGGAAAGTCAGTTTGTAACTGTGATCTCTAAAGTTTTGCCCCATCTCCTGCCAAATTCAACCCAGAAGAATCCTACAGTATCCTCCTGAAGAGTCCTGCAATATCCAGCTTCTGCTCCAGAGTTTAGAGGAGTTGCCCAGAGAAACACTGGGGTTTTGTAATCCAGGAAACAGTAAACAGTCCTTTCAATGCTCTTGTCACAGGACAATAAGCATGAAGGCTTGGTATAATATGGTCTCAGTGTTTGTTAGGCTGGATGTTGATTGCTCTAACAAGTTAAACTCCTCTCTGGCTATCGTTAGATATAATGTAGCCTAGAAGTGATAACAAGGTAGGTCTTTGTGGCTGGAGCATCCTCCCCTACAGTTATAGAAAGATAACATTATCATCAACTGAGGCTGGAAAATCTAAGGAAGTACTAAACCAAGTAGGACTCTACCTTGGAAAAGAGTCTGCCGAGGATGACTGTGATCTATAACTTTACAAACTGTATGTTCCTTTAACATGAGAAAAATACATTTTTTTTTCATGCTGCTGTAGAACTTATTGCCACAGGATGTTGTGAAGGCAAAAGGAAGAAATTAATCAAATTAACAGAGTAGTCTATCAAAGTTATCACACATTATGATCCAGATAGTTTCAGCTAAAGGTGATGTAAATCACTGATTATCAAAGGATGAATTATTCTTATTCTCTTTTCCTCAATATCTTCTATTATTCACTGTTAAAAACAGGATTCTGGGAAAGATTAATTTTGGTCTGACCCTGGATGTTGGACTCATGTTCCTGTGCTTCAGATCACTACCATCATCTGAGAATATGTCAGCAAGAAGAGAGAGGTCCTACATACTGGAGAATAAGCTAGATCAGGATTCTCCTTCAAGGGACAGTGCACCTCAAAAAGAATACAGCACCCTTTCATTTTAGTGCCAGCCAGTATTTGGCTTGCATTTAAAAAAGAGATGTGACCCTGGAATGCTGAAATGGCTTTTACTGTGAAAAAGGAGTGTTATATCAAGTGTGTCAAGTGTATATTGCCCAGCTCTACTCAGCTGATGGTGTGCTAAAGGACTACGAGATCTTCAAAGCCCTTTGTTAGCCACCATCACTTTTTCATGCTTTTACAGCTGCAGTTGCCATCGTTGTAAGCATCCCACAACACCTACCAGAGACCCCCATGCTCCCCTGAGCTAAAAGCTGGAGCAATAAGGATTCCTGTACCAGTATTTTACCAGTAACAGATTCATCATTGCTTACGCATTGGAGGGCTGAAAATTATATTGTACATTTCTTGGTTAAATGTACGTTCTGTGACTTAATGTGAATATGCGTTGATTTAGTTTCATTCTCTATGAATCTATGTCAGTCAATTACAGGAGTAAAACAGGCTTTGGTTAAAAAAAAAACATTGGGACGGCAGCTATTGAAAGACACACACACTATCTCTGTACCTTGTAGGTTTTTCTAACGTAAAGGCAAGCTTCAATTAGCTCAGCATGATATTCAAGTCATAACTGTCATAATGTAAGAATGAATCATTTTCTGTTTCAGGAGAGAGGGTAACAAAAAGTGGCTATAATCGGTGACGTAAGTTCAACTTGTTGATATATTGAGAAGGACTTTCATTTGAATTGTTTAGGTTTCAATCAGCTTTATTACTTTATTAATCAGACTAAATCAAAGTTATTACTCTGTCTTTTTAATCACTGCAGTTCACTTAGAACCTGTTGAGGGGCCCATGTGGGAAGGAGAAAGGTGATAATTACAATAATTTTTTTTTCAGTCACAATGAGTCCTGAAATTATCCAAATCATGTTGCCAAGCATTGGAAACTTGAATTCCCAATGCTTCAAGAAACAGTGGCCCTGTTTCACTGTTGTAGGACTGTGTGAGGACACTTTGTACCACTCTGAAGCTTACACCATTTGGCAATAGAGTGATCATACACCATTCCTTTTATGCAGCAGAGGGAAGGGGGATACTGTGTAACTCAGAATTAAACCCAGTGTTTCTCTTTGCGAAGACTAGCAGAAAAATTCTCCTTCTCAGTACGCAGAAAAGCTCATCTTGCACTGAGGTGCTTCACCTGCCATTTGTGATTAATTTCCCATTCCATCCATTATTAATGATAATGCTTTGATTGATGACTGGTGCCTGCTAAATATTCTATTGCCAAACAGGGAACACACTCTTGTTCAAACAGATACATGGCGGAGGGGACCAGCGCAACAGGCAGATGTGCCCATCTCGTCTTGAGCAAGGGCTTGAATCCAGCTCATGCTAAGATCTTTACCTCTCAGCAACTACATCTTTGGTGGCACTTTTGGAAAGGGCTACAAATTCTTCGCAATAAGCAGGGAACACAACCATAAAAGAGCTCATCTTGAAAGTCAGCCTGTGTGGTGAAGTCCATGGAATGTCAGACCAAGGAAACAGCTGATAGCCTTCTCTTCCCTCCTTGAAACAATCCAGCATTGTCACCACTGAATAGCTAACGCATGTCAATTTTCCCACCACAAGACACTTGTGGGACCAGACATTGTAATTTTATCTCATGTTAACCAAGGTGAGGTCAACCCTCGGCTGCAGGGAAGGGAGGGGAGAAAGCTTCAAGTGCTGACCTCATTTAACTACTTTGCAGAAAAAACAACAGGTGTCTACTTTCCAATCAGATTTTACACTAAGATCATTATCATACATTAATTATATCATTATTAAAAAATAAAATACACTTTAAAGGTTCCTATCCTAAAACTATTCAGAATCTTACTATTACCTCTGCTTATCTCTAATGTTCATTACATTTTTTACTTTTATTTTTACAGAAGAGCCTAAGAACCTAAACTGGGTTGTACTTAGACATTGTACAACATACACAGAGTAAACAACGTACCTGCCCCAAACAGCTTGCAATCTGGAAGGCAAGATGCAACAGGTGGGTGAAGCAAAGAAGCAGGTGGGAGTGGGGAATTCGTAATGATAGGATGTGTTAACACTTGTACAGTTCACAGATGAATCATCAAAATAATTGAGCTGGAACTGTCTTTCCTTTCTGTCACATCAGACAAATCTTGGAATTATCATTCAGGTTTTTTTGGGGTTTTATTCAGGCAAAAAKTCCTGTACAGTTCAAAAGTGGATTGATTTAAATGAGGTGTAAGCCTGTTCAAGGAACCAAAAATGGGATAATTGCAATGGATAGGCAAGTCCAAAACCAGATTTCTACAACTGCCTAATTCATCTGCCTCAATACGAGGATTCTTACTACTGATTAATTATTCAGCATTAATTTGGTGAAGAGCTATGCATTGATCCAAAATGGGAACCTGAAGCTATGGTGAAAATCCAAATCACAGCAAGACTCAGAGGAGAGGCAATGTAAGTGACCATATTTGCCTGAGTATCAGACATACTTCAGTTTCATTAATTACTGCTGCTGATTACTCAGACATAGAGGGGACTAATTCAGAGTGACCAGGAAGCAGAGAGAAGGACCTCAATGAATCCAGAGGACTGAAAAACTGGGGGAATGGCAGGGGGAAGAGAAGAAAGCCTTGGCAACTGAAGGACCTCTGGGAGGGAAGGGGTACTGCAGAATTTTGAGAACCTGGAAGGAATCTGATAAGGGAAATGCGTTGGTGCCAAAATATGGCTCTTCAGAGACACATTTGACCATACACAGGAAAGACTTAGTGGTCTTATTCCATCTTTTCTCAGCACATGGAAAGAATCTCAGTGCCCTCATCTCCCCTCACACTAAACAGCAGAACCCAGTGACTGTGCCCTGGGTAGGACGATCCTGATGCCGGTGACTTTCGCAGTTAGTGAACAAGAACTAATGCCTAAAAGCCAAAGCTGCGCTGTTTTTTTAACCCTGACTGTAGTGTGCCACTCACCTCAGGCTGGAACATTACGTCTTGGTGTAGTTAATCCCATAATGTTGTAGAGTGTCTATTGCCCAAAGTCTATGAATCAAGATCTAAAAGGATCTAAAAGAAATTTCACTTTGACACAGCTACAGGGTGAATYCTCCAGCTCACGCTATGCCCAGGGTAAAATCTGTTAGTCACCAGCGAGTGTTTTTTCCACACTTTGTGATGTAGGAATACAATCTGTTCCCATAAATAAAGACTAAGCTTCAATGACTGCAGTTGCATTATCCACGAAGCAAAAGCTTATGTTTGTTTCTGTGTTTTGTGTTGTAAAACTCTGAATTCACAAGCAATGTCTAACAAATAAACCTGTAAGAAATGCTTAAATTAAACCTTACCACATCCCAGGTAAATAGATACAGCGGGGAACGGGGGAGAATTTGGACTGGAATTAACATGAGGACCCCCTGAGACAATAGGGTTAGCTGCAGCTCAGAACAGCCCTCCCAAGCAGAGAAATCCCCATCATATCTTTTAGACAAAACCCTTTTAATTATGCTGTGGCAGATGATGTCTCTGTGGGAATCAAATGCCCCATCTTCAGGTTTTCATCTTTCATAATGAACATGTCAAGTGTGAGAAAGCTGTAGGTTTGTGGGTATGCATGTAATGAATGGCAGACAAATTAGAATTAAAAAATTAGTACCCCAAATCTCTCAGTGAACCACAGAAATGCACGGATACTTTTTAATAAACAGGTCTTTTGTAGTTATGTGTTGCCATAGAAGGAAACTACACATGTCATCAGAATCTATAAACTCAGTGTTCAGAAATGGGTTGTAAGATTTGAGATAATTTTTGCATCTCAGAGGAAAAAAAATTCTTTGAAACTAACCCACAACTTAGTCTTACCCTGATATTCATATTTTATCGATGATCTCACTTGACGTACATGTTTTTGCTTGGGATTTTGACAAAGATAGTTATCATTTTTGCAGCAGGCTTTGTAGACCTTAGTGGGTTTAATCTCAGTTTGACATCTTGTGCATTGAGCACATCTTTCTCTTTCTGGGTCTGAATAATCACGTGTTTTGGAAGCAAAACTCTAAACAGCGTGGATATTTTGGGGCCAAATGAAGTTGTATTAGTGCTTAGAGGTTAACCTGAAATACAGTTTGTCTGAAGAGTTTTAGGAAAACAAGGCAGTTAAACTCTATCGCATTATACAATGAAACTACTGTCATTCCAGAGACTATTGATAAGATTTCACTGTTGTACTTCATATTTCAAAAGTTAATTTCCAAATATCTCAAAATTATGAGGGACGTTGGTAAAGCTTTGCAATGCCCCGAGGAGATAAGTGTACTGGTCTCTCTTCAGAGCTGCCGAACAGACAGGAAAAACATGAGGAGAAATCATTGTACCTGTTGCACGGGTGGGTAAAAAGAAGCAAGGAAAGCTAAAAAGTTGCCACAATAAAGTAAGGAAAAAGTGAAAACATGCATCAGGAGCTTATTAGTAATTAARCTGGAAAAGATGAATGTCACAATAACCCGTTATGAACATTTCACACTGCTCGCTGGGAGAATCTGAAGGACTTTGTGGTCCCACATGAGAAATGCTCAAGTGAAACGTACTTAATTTCCCTGGGGACACCTCAGACATGCTTTTCAGAGGGAGGACAGGCACCAGATCACTGAGTTGGGCTGTGGTAACAATCCTGTGCTCTCTGTATGTTAAACCGTGGCTTGGAGAGGATGTGGTGTCCTCTCATGGTCCAAGTCACTCTCAGTGACTCTAGAGACATTTTTCCTGGGTCTTTTCTTTTCAGGGAGGGGGATCAGGCTGCTGGGACTCAGCAACGCCTCAGAGAAGTTCACATCTTGTCTTCCTTCTTTTCCACATATATTTACTGCAGCTATGAGTGTAAAAACCTGTAGCCCAAAGACTGCTCCAGCTTATCTGCTGCTGAAGACTGTGGCGATGGAGGGTGCTGAGCACCAGACAGGCATCTCTGAGAATCAAGACTACCTGCATAATCAGGCTGAGCACAGGCAACAAGCGGGAACAGCCTCCTCACTTTGGTGCTTAAAGTATTAAAGAGGATATTTAGAGCTGTTCTAAACACACAAGAGGAAAATGTTTACATTTGTTTGATATACTGAAAAGTCTAACTAAAAACTAACAAATGCAAATCAAACCAAAAGTGGATCTGCCTTTGAAAAGCAAACCTTCTGGCTGAAAACTGAAGAAAATATTTCTTCTTTTTTTCCTGTTGTTGTGTTGTGTTTTGTTTTGKTTTGGTTTTTAATAAAAGAAGGTGTTTACCTTTAAAGATATTGCCTAATTATAAGCATGTTTTCACATCTGAACTTTTTTGACAGAAAAATTTTAGCCAAGTTACAACTTAGAAAATACTTCAGTTCATAGAGGCGTAAGTCCTAAAGCCAAAAGAGACAATTAAAATCAGAAGGCTTGACTTTTTTCAGAGCATGGTCCCTCACCTCTCAACACTTTCATTATAACTTTTGGATGAGCTCTAGCCTGAACAGCCAATCTTCTTGACCTTTCTGTACGTCAAAATCATCACATGGCCAAAGGCCACCCGATGTAGGTCAGGGAGGGACAGCGGGGAGGTGACAGCGGCTCCCAAGGTTCTCACCACTCCCTCCATCGTGGGATGGGGCTGAGACAGGTGGGTTGGTGCATCCTAGGACACCTTACACTCAGCAATCCTGGCTGATCACTCTCTCATTCACGTAGCTTAGTGTCGTGGTTTAACCCCAGCCAGCAACTAAGCACCACGCAGCCGCTCGCTCACTCCCCCAGGTGGGATGGGGGAGAGAATCGGAAGGGTAAAAGTGAGAAAACTCATGGGTTGAGATAAAGACAGTTTAATAGGTAAAGCAAAAGCCGCGCACGCAAGCAAAGCAAAACAAGGAATTCATTCACTACTTCCCATCGGCAGGCAAGTGTTCGGCCATCGCTAGGAAAGCAGGGCTCCATCACGCGTAACGGTTACTTGGGAAGACAAACGCCATCACTCCGAACGTCCCCCCCCTTCCTTCTTCTTCCCCCAGCTTTATATGCTGAGCATGACGTCACATGGTATGGAATACCCCATTGGCCAGTTGGGCTAGCTGTCCTTACTATGCTCCCTCCCAGCTTCTTGTGCACCTGGCAGAGCTTGGGAAGCTGAAAAGTCCTTGACTAGTAGACTACTTAGCAACAACTAAAAACATCAGTGTGTTATCAACATTATTCTCACACTAAATCCAAAACACAGCACTATACCAACTACTAGGAAAAAAAAAAACACAACTCTATCCCAGCTGAAACCAGGACACTTAGCCAGAGCCCATGCATCAAAGAACATATAAATAAAGGGCCTGGTTTCAAGTCCATGGATTCCAATGTAAAGCTCATAGCAACGACTTTCCAAAAGACAAGCATGGTTTCACTCTTTCAATAGATTTCTATGAAATATATATCAATGAAAGAAGTACCTGTATAGTAGATATTTCGTTTTAAAGTAACAGAGGATGTTTGTGGACAGGTTTATATTTTCAATGCAAAACAACCTCCATATATGCTGGCTACATCAGGATTAAAAGTCTCAGACATAAGCTTTGTCAAGTGCAGGGGACAGCATAAATGACTGTTGATTCATATTCTTTTAGGCCTGTAAAGTTATAACTATGTAACATGAACACAGGCTCTTTAGGGTAGTTTAGAGCCAACCTGGAACCCTTCCAGCCTGCTCCAAAGGATTTAATAGCATAGTTTTTATTTTCTGCTTAGTGCAGTGTACCATTAATTGAAGGTAATTGTCAAGAGGAGACTGGCTTTCAAAAACTACATAGCTCTCAACTGTTGTGGTGCAGAATGGATGCCCTGAGTTTAGGATCACATTTCCCCTGTGCTCTACATTACATTTGTCTTGTCACACAATTGTGTGATTGTGTTCAACTAAATAGTTATTCCGTGCTATTACGGCATTTCAAAATGAGGACTCAAGTAACACTGCAGGGAAAGACAGAGAGAGAGGGAGAGCCAGGTTTGTACTGGGATGAGGACTTGTCTGCTTGAACTAAACAAAACCCTGAAAGGTATCACAGGTCTGAAGCATTTAATGGAGCAGCTCATTTGTTTTGCTGACGAAGGAATCCCTGCAGAGCGAGAGAAGCAGCTTGCGGCAGAATACATTAAAGGGAAGAATTAGCTTGTTAGCAAAGAGGTTCAGCAGTCACAAAATGTGCTGTGAGACCCAGCGGTGCTTTCCTGCTCCCAGAATGACATGTGAACATAAACCACTTCTCTGCATCCTCTGTTTTTCTTTGCATGAGGAGAGGAGACAATCATGGTGAGCTCTACCATGTTCTCCAGCTTGAACAGTCAGAAGACCAGGACTGCGGGGCACTGTACCGTATAGACACAAAGTTGGCCTGCTGACCCCAACCCTACTGCTGTGCATGAAGGCATTACCATAATTTACTTAACTGATATAATATTGCAACTTATTATCTCTACTGCAGTAATTCCTGGGAATCTCAGACATGGTCCATGAACCACATCATGCCAGGCAGCRCACAAATAGGGAGAAAAGCCCTTGCCCCAGTCTGGAGGCCATTTATGTCTCAGGGTGTAACTTGGCCCCAAACCTAGAACTTAATTAGCATTGATGTTGATGAGGTGTGAGGGAGAATGGAATCTGGTCCATCCTTCCACAGCTGCACTGGCTTTGCAATGCAAAAAACCAAGATGAGCCAAAAGTGATTAAGAAATTATTTTTGAAACTGGAGTCAGCACATGTAACCACAGTTAGACAACAGGAATCAACAAATCTGCAATGTAAGGAGGTTTGAGTCTTACATAGCTACTTTAAAAGTAAAGTTCCCCTGTGAAAGTCCCTCCTGATTTTATCAGCAAATTTATCAGCAGGATCAGCTGAGAGGCCAAGGAGTGTGACCAGCCATGGAGGAAGGTCTGCTCTCCTGTCTCTTTTTTGTTAGAAATCATTTATTTGGGTTTTGTAAAAAGCGTTTTGTTTCCCAGAGGTATTCTTTTGATGAATATGGGGGTAGTCATTTGATTACAGATAGAATAAATGCACCTGTTTCTAGCAGAAATGCCACATACCATAATTTAACTAAAAAATATGAGTGATCCCCATTATAAATCTCACTGTGTGAGCTTCATAGGTGGTCTCTGTGTTTATGCATGTACAGATGGCTAAATCCTGAACAGGATCAAAATGGAAATTCCAGTTGATGTTTTCAAACACCACCTGAGTAAGTGAGTGCTCTTTATAAGTCCAAACTTCTTGAACATATAGAGAAACAGTGTTTGTGAGTGTGTGTGTACATGTCTATMTACATATAATTAGCTTTCAAGGGACTCATATATAGATGCTGCACAGTCTGTAATTCATTAGCAAATAACTTCCCAAAGTTTCCAGCCCACTGATGATAGAAATAATACTTTACCTGGTCAGGGCTATTGGGAATGGAAAGAAAGTTCTTTTATATGTTTTTGAAAGGAAGAAAAAAATCAAGTTATGCTGGGTGAAATATAAGACTTCCCTGTGGCGGTTTTGTTGTTCCCTTCACTGGACTCATGATCTCACTCTCATTATAAAAACATTTGAAGTGCTGTYCCAGGGTTCCCCAAAACCCATTACTGATCAAGTATGGAGAACCTATGCATGCAAACAAAAGACTACGGCACATTTGCAATCACATATCCCTCCCAAGCACAGGACACTCATTAGCTTCAGAAGGGTTTCAGCTGCATTGGGTGAACCATTGGACTCAGTGAAGCAGAGCCTGAAATGGTTTTTCAGGTCCTAAAGCTACAGCCCTCAATCGCTTTTACTTTTATTAGACCTTAATGGTCATATTCACGCAGGACGTGCCATTGCTTTCACCAGGCTCATGCCCTTTCACATAAGCAGAGACCGTGGGACCAAACTGAGAGTTCAGTGGAGCCACACACAGCACAGATCTTCTTAAAATTGATGGGAAAGAAGACTTTTTGTATGATTGTGTGTGTGCTCACACACATAGGAAATGGCATTTTGCTTTGTATGTATGTGTATATATTTACATATAAAACTGCTACTTCCAATATATTTTCTAGACACATCCTCTACTATTCTGAAAACATGTGGGTAAAACGGTAGCTTAAAAACTGTTCTGACCACTTGCTCCCATGATACTGAAGGGCTGTATGTGAAAACAGAAGAGCTCATCTATATAATAAATTATTTAATACAGCCTCATAAATCATCAGTGATTGGAAGAAGTTGAACTAATTCTGGTATATGTTTTAACAAATAACAAAAGCAAATCTCCGTTTCCTTTGGTGCCCCCCAACCAAAACAAATGGTGCCAACCAGTAGCTTTTAGTAATGTTTACAGTTGACTATCGTTTGGGCTCTTTGGGTGATTAATCGGAGATATAGAAGTGGGTAAACACAATGCTATTAGCTTGTCTTCACTGTATTCTGATATAGACCAAGCTTTGCATAACCCAAAGGACATGAAACTCTTAAAAGTTCAGTGTTTGGGAATTTAAGTAACTGAGGAAAGTAATAGCTCTAATGCATTTTCCCACTTGCCATGTACTTTTGTGGAAAGCATATAGATAGACTGGAAAAATCTCTAGAGGAGAAAAGATGTAAGAATTCGTACTGAGGAATAAAAAGGGACAGAAGAGAAATGGGTTCTTTTATAAGGATAATAATCATCATAAGCTTTTATTCCTATAATTAAGAGCAAAAAAAAGAGGTAAAATGATTTAGCAAAATGTTGCAATTCTGTTCTGACATCCTTGTCTGCTGGCTGAAACATTTATAAGTTTATAAAAAATACAGGTTATGAAAATAGGAACTCTCTTGTACGTCTTTCTAGATGATTCATTTAGTGTTTCTGAAGAAACTGCAATTTATTCACAGATTATGTAGTTCATTTACAGAATGTTTCCACATTTGTAACCTACCAGCCTTTTTCTCTGAAGAGCAATAATGGAAATGTAAATGTGAAAAGAACCAGTTAAAATCAATGGAGCAGAATCAGAAAAGATGTCGGTAAAAGTATCGAAATAAGAAACAGAGAAAATGCACATTTATCAGTTTAGCTGGAAARAAATAAGTATATATAAAAATATATATTAAAAAACATTCCTTTAATTACAGTTCTTTATGAAACGAAGTGGAGACAYTTAGAGATTTGCACTGATATCCTAGCTTTGTTGAGGTTTCCTTTCAAGCCAGTGTTGCGGCACTTTATAAGTTCAAATACGGACTGAACATCTCCCTTTCTCTTGGTGTCCACACGATCAGCCACTGGCAGAGCCCTGGACCAGTACATTAAAGAACTGGCCTGTATCCCCAGCTGTACTCTTTTGTGACTGTGGAGCAGCCTCTTCAAACATCATCATCAACGCTTTCCTTGGTAAACTTTATATGTGCTGTCTAATTAAACTCTAAACTTTTTGGAGTGCCTGTGCCCAATAAAGCAGAATTCAGCTTTAGTGGACTATTGTCTGGGGCCTCTGGATATTGCCTTAATGCAAATAGTACTGTATGAAATGGGGAGAGCAAAAAAGTCCTTCTTCCTCCCTTATACCCCGCATCTCCCAAACTCCAGGTTATTGTCTGTGCCCTGGGTGAGCATTTAGAAAAGACAAAATTTCTTTTGACGTCTACTGTCTAATTAAGCAAGTCTAATTATCACACTGGTAAGCTGAAGAGATTTAAACCAAAAAAGAAAAACTTCAGGATGGAATTGGAACAGAAGAGAAAATAGTGAAATAAAAACAGTATAATGCTATAAATTGTAAGTAAATAAATTATACTCTAGAAATTAACGGTGATCTTACTGGTCTTGGTCAAAGACCGTCRTAAATTATGCTCATACTTTAGTATTTTGCTAGTTGTAGCCTAACATTCCCAATATGGTTGGTAGTGGGAATATAAGAAACAAACAGTTTCAAATGCATTGCCGAATTTGACTGAATTTAATGAAGTGTGGGGAGACTGTAGCAATGGAAAAACTGACTCAACAACTAACAAAATCAACAAGAGAGGAAAAAAATAAATAAATATCTAGATGTAGGGTTTCCGTTTGCTTCATTCTCAGAAAAGACGGAACATCCGTGCTAACACAAAATTCTTTGAATTTTGACGTGAGGTCTATTGTAGGGCTGATCCATAGTCAGCTGGGGTAAGTGGGAACTTTTCCATTGTTTTTCACAGTTTTTGGACAAAGTCTTAAATGGTCAGGTGTGAATATAGTAAGAAGTATTGCTCAGGCAAAATTTTTGGTGTCCAAGAAAAGAACTGACAAAACAGAAAGGTTAGCTGCTAAGAAAGAGTCTAGCTAGCCAAAAAAAGGTTGTATGTTGTTATGAAAAATATAATAAAAAAGGTCCCTGGAGAGTTTTTCAAGCAGCTCTAAAGAACAGTAATTAAATCTGTGCAGAATTTCCAATGAAATATATCTTTTAAAAGAAAATAAAAAGCATCTGGTATATTTCTGATATTAGTCATACTTGAAGAAAAATGGCTATGAACTAGGGCCTGTTCTCAACTTAATGTGAATATATGACTCCCATTGGTGATAAAAGGAACTTCACATGCATGCCAGAAGGAAATCAATGGCTATTCCGGGCTATGAAATATGAAATGGCCCCTCTGAATCCATGCAACAGGAATAAATAAATGGAAAAAAAAATGTCTCTTTCTAATATCATTAGCTCAAAAATATCTTAGTGGATTCTAAGTAAAATTTTCTGAGTTATTAATAATGACTTGATTTAGTACAGTACCTGAAATGTGAATTTGTCTGTAAGAAAAAGTACACTGGGAGAAAGAAGTGAAGAGTATCACAATATCTCTTTGCATGGGGTTCATCAGTTTTTCTTCATGTACCACAACTGTTGCTAAAAATATATTTTGAAGTGTCATATAATTTATTATTTCCATTAGTGGCCACAAATATGAATTTAGCATTCCAAAACCTACATTAAATTAACACTCAGAAGTAACTATATGTTAAAAACTAGCATAAGGAAACAGTAATTCTATAAAGTGGGCACAGGGTGAACTCCACAAACAGTTACTTGTTCAACACACAGGAGAAAGCTTTCATCACATGATTCATTATTACAAATACTCCTCAGTGCAGTGAGAATCTAATTTTCACTTCATGCGTAGCAACGCAAAACAGGGGTAAAACTACTAAAATCAATGGACTTCTACCGGGGTGAGGATGCAATTGGATCCATCCTCTACAAATGAGCTGCCTGCCTTCCTCCCATATTGTCAATACAAAATAACTGTCTTTCTGCTCTCCAGKTGGATAAAACTAAAAAATAAATTCCAATTTTTTTTCTAATTCAAGTTCAGGTTATTTTGAAGCTTCAGAAGACAGTTTAAAAAACAACCAACCAACAAAAAAACCCCCACAAACAAACCAAGAAGCTTTAGATGATCCCAGCCCATTTAAAGAGCGTAACTAAGAACCAATGGGGAAACTTTATTAAAATTGCATCTGAACCGAAACCATAACCCCAATATAATCTTGAACCCAAATATGAAACAGTTGTTTCCAAATACTGATTCTTCATTATTTCTCTAAAAAATAATACAAATCTCGTCTATTTTGTAGTTGGTTTTTCCATTCCAATACTTACTGCAGGGAGAAAATGCAATGTATGTGAACAAGAGTAAGACGAGTATTATCAAAGTGTATTCTACTCGTTCAAGGATTAATCTAAGCTATATACAACATACTATCTTTCCTGATATTTTTCACACACTTTTTTCTTTTTTCTTTTTTCTTTTTTTTTTTTTTTTTTTTTTTTTTTTTTTTTTTTTTTTTAAACAATGACTTGTTGGTGCAGCGGTATATAACAAGTAGCACACTGTGTTTGGGAATACAGACTAAAATATGTGAGGCGGGTTTTTTTTTCATTCATCAGCTAATTCTGGTCTGAGCAGATTTTCATTCTGCAGGCAGGCAGATGCCCTCCCAGAACACAGGAGTCCGAATAAAGGTTTTTGTATCCTTAAAGTTATCCTTCGGGTACCAAGATGGCAGCACATCAAACCACATGGTGCTTATAGAACGTCTTTCATCCAGAAATCTCTGGGTCCTTTTGTAAACATGCGTTAAACCACTTGACATTCTTGTGAGATATAAGGCAGGCTTTATTACAGCTCATCAGTGGCTGGGGGAGCCAGGGCACAAAAAATGTTGTGGAGATTTTTTTCCCCAGGATACGTGGGCCGATGGCAGAGCCATCGAGCGAAGAGTCCCAATTGCCAGCTCCAGCCAGAAGATGGGCTGCTTTGGTTTGAGTCCTGTGGCTGCTCACATTCAGGGAACTGGACAACCGTTTTCCTAGAGGCGAATCCTTGGCAAGGTTACAAACTGGATTTTGATGCCTCAGCGTGTGATTGTCCCCCTTTTTCCCTTATTCCACAGTGGGAAATGAGCTGTGATGGAAGAACTTCTTACACAGCTTATTCCAGGGGTTGAAATGCCATGATGCATCAGGCCTGGACAGACTGGAGAGCGCTTCAGACACTGAACAAACTGAGGGTTGCCAGTCACCATCTGACCAAAAGAAAAGAAGGTGTGCATCTGCAGGGTAAGAGCTTTGTTGTCCCAGCTTACTATTTACTATTTAAATCAGCAAAATCAGGGAGACAGAACATAGTGTAAAGGTGTTTATGTCTGTGTTGGCCCCACCTTTGATCCCATGGGGTTAGATTATACTACCCTATTCTTTCTTCCCCTCAGGATAAGGATTGGTTCCTTGATTCAGTTCTCTACTTTTCTCTTCCCACCCACACATACACAAAGATAAAACCATTCCCTATAGCAGACTGGGACTTCAGTCAAAAACTAATTATAAACAATGATGGCTCAACAGCTTTTTTCAGTTTGTGGTTCCATGAATTTGCGATGCAAACTATCTGGCTTCAGACCCCCTCCTGGTAATTTACGCACCAGCTTGCTTTAGTTGGGCAGCAGCAGAAGGGTGCAGACAAGGGAGATAGGGGGATGCAGGACAACAAAGGAGGCTAGAACCAGGAATAAAAGGAAGCAGCAGCTCCTTTATCCTGGCGTTCTCTTTCTTTCTGCCCTCCGGTAGGAGTGCACTGGTAATCATTCTAATGGGGGGAAACTGGCATTCTGCATGCGCTTGCCAAATACGACAAAGTAGCAACATACTTGGATGGGATTTGGCCCGTCAGTCCTTCCACAGCTCTCTGGTGCAAACGAGGTCAATGCCTCGGTGGGACATGACACGATGTAATACAGCACATATGCCTGACTCCATGCCAACCGCTGTTTCATAATAAGATGCATGTCACAGACCTCTGGTTAAACAAGAACAAACTACTTTTTCCACCTAAGAAATTTAAAGATGCTGAGTTTTGCTTTTCTTTTTCATCTTGAAGCAGCTTTGACTGAAATAATTATATTTATCAAATGATTGCCAGGGTAGGGTGAGATATGTTACAGTACTTTGGAAAACCAAGGCAATTTGATTTGTCCACAGCTACTGCGCACAGTAGCTATTTTGGTGATTTTTTTCCTGCTTACCCGTGCTATATTGTCACTACTGAATTAAAACCCTGTAGCACTTAGCTAAAACCACATGGCTGATTATCTTGCAAACTGGTTGTAAATCAGGAGTAACTCCAATGAACTCTTGTATAAAATTGGTAGAAATGAGCATCTGGCCCATAGGACCAATTCATGCCTTGGTTTCCTAGAGGCAGTGGAAAAGCACAGTACTACCTGCTGCGCATGCAGTTACAAAGCAGGAGTCACCACAGTAGACAGCGAGTGTCTGACACGTCCTCCTTATACTGCTGGCACTGGGAGTAATGGGGATCTCTGCCTCTAATGCGTGGCCAAGCTTTCCTGCTCAGAACTGGCATGGGGAGAGATGTTTAGCGCTACAGCCAGAAATAATCTTTGAGACTGTCTTGGCCTTGCCTTTGCCATTTGGCTAATGTGTAGCTCACTGCATCTCATTACTGAACTCGGAAAACAGCCCCATCGGCACCGGGGTCAGCAATGACATTTTGTCGCTGCAAGGCAGTTGTACGGATGAACACTGTGCCAGCTAGCACCAGATGTGTCTGAACCTAGCAGAGATGCAGCTTCTCCCTCTTGCTCAAATCTGGACAGCTCCTGCAGCTGCGCTCTGCGGCCAGCAGCAGAACCTTCTCTCTGCAGTTCCTGAACGCAGCGCTTCCTCTCCATCTCTCCCAAGCAATTGTAGAAACCCTGAAACTCAGCTCAACAGAGGACAGCGGCAAAGCTGCCACTGGTTGCAGGAGGGCTGATGCTGACCCAGTACACTCAACAAGCACAGGACAAGAACTAACACATCACTGCTAGTCATTGGGACTACAACTCCTCCATGGAAATGAAGCTTATGAATAGCAAGCGTTTGAAAATACCTCCCTGAGCTGTTGACTCCTCCCTTTTTGTATGGCTTTAAAAACAAATAATTTTTTCCTTTTCCCTTCCTTCACTTTTTTTTTTCTTTTTTAAACATAGGCGACACTCAGCAAGAAGAGCTCTGAAAGGAGCACATCCATGCTGATTCCCGTTCGCTTGTGATTCCATAGCAAAGGGGCGATGAACTCAACGCTCCGCAGGAGGGCCGAGATCCTGACCTGACACCACAAAACCAGTGCTGTGAGGACGCGCAGACAGCCAAGCCCTCTGCACAGGAGACCCTGCCGCTAAGACCGATGATGGATGCTATGCACAGTGAGGGCAGGGAAGTGTCCAGTGGGGCACGGAGACTGGCTTTAGGCCTGCTTTCGTTTAACATCGTCAGTGGCACGCTGGAGCAACTCTGAGATCAAAGGGCTTGCAGAGCTCCTCTCGGCACTGTAACCCTTTGATCTTAGCCTCTCCTCCTGATARGCCCCCAAGCCACACGGCTGCTCCACCTCCCGCCTGGGATCTGCCGCTAAGATTGCCCATTTTACCCTACATCAAGGAGGAAAAAGGAATGTGATATGCAAAAATGATGAGCACCTGCAGCTTCCATTGACCTGATGTGAAACTGTATGCCTGCTCAGCAAGCCTCTAAGTCAGCTCTCATGAGTTCGTGAGCGTACCGTGAAGGGCGATGCACGGAAAGGAGGTGAAGATAAATGCAAGGTGGCTACTGGGAGCGGTACACTAGCAACGAGCTTCACTGAACTATACGCCCACATTGCCTGGGAAGCGTACATCTAGACTGGACAACGGCATAACACAAATCTCAGTCCTACGATGTAGGCTAGGAGTGCCTCAAGGATGCTGTGTGTCTGAAGCTTTCCTACTGTACGCAGCTCTTATCGAAGCATTAACTAAACGGCGCATTTTGAGTTTATCGTGGCTTGGCATATTTCTCGGTCAGAACAGCAGCAACACAAAGAGGACCTGCGAAGCAATTCTGTTACACAAGAGAGTTGGAATTCCCACAGCCAAAAGATGCTATCATCCTGTGATTCTGTTTTTCAGCCTTTTTCTTGACAGAATAATAAGAACCTCTAATCTTCACATAAAACAGTCATTTTTATATTGAAAAACACAGTTCTATCTATGTTCTCAGCTACTGCCGGTATACACCTCTCCTGCCTGTCCCCACTAACAGCTGCTGTATAGTTCATCTCGTTGGTCTGTCTACCAGCACCTAAAACGGTTAGATTTTCTTCCTCTGTTTCACATACACACACACAGCCGTTGGAACAATTTGTTGCATAATGCGTACTCATCAGATAAGTTTTCTTCTGGTCATGAATTATCTCTGAATCAAAGATGACTTGAAGTATGTGTAACACGACGAGCACATGATACATCTACTCTATCTGCATACGCACCCCCACGTGGGTATTCTACAGGCGGCAGTGGGATCCAGATGGTCATCCTATGCATCTCTGTGCTGTCTCACCAACTGCCCACTCTCCGGTCTCGTCACCCTGTTACGTCACAAGCCGTTGCACTTCACCTGCCATCAAAGCCAAAGGACTTCAATCGGGCCACATGTTTCAGTCCTCATAATCTAGGCGCGTGCCTAAAGTTTGCTGCCTCAGGAGGATGTCGTTAAAATCACCAAACCCTTAACTGCTACATTAAGTTTCCCTTTTCATTTCCAGCRTTTAGGATTCTTCCTTCTTCCCAAACTTTCCTCACCTCTGGGCAGAACAGTTCTCTATGGGACCTTGACACGTGCAAAGAAACGTTTCAAAAATCGGCAGGGTAAGAAAGGACGCTACCTTTGCTTCCAGGACAGGAAGGTACAGATTTTAACAACCTATCATCGTTGATACGACATAGCATATCGTTGACTGAATGTACCTTTGAGTGCAAAAGATTTCCTTTTCTTTGTCGAGTTTGGACCGAGAACTACAAATGGGAAATTAAACAAGAGAATCGCTACCTGTTTTTTAAAAATACTGAAAATAACCCACAAAATCCTTCTGCAAAATATCATTGTGGAGAGACTATGTTACTGCCTGTCTGGGACGACCCGTATCATTCGGGTGGTTTCAGAATTCGGAAACGGTGCAGTTTACTCAAACTCTGGCAGAACTTTCTATGATAACTGTTGCTGCATGTATTTTATGCTGTACCTCCAGACGCTGGACTGCTGCCATACACTGGAGTTTACAGAACTGATTCACCCCTGCTGTATACTGCTACGTGCTTCTGTGCAAATAGGTACACAACAAAATGAGCCTTTTATCAGACAGAAAACACGAGGTGAAAGTGAAACCATTAGCTGTGTCGCTCCATCTCTTGAAGTCACTCCCACTTCTTAGAGTTGTGTCTCACGGAAGTCCAGGCACTGCCAGACAGAGGACTGCCGCTGGTGTCGCTGAACCGGCTGACGTCCTTTTCGTAACCACTGCCAAGGGGGCTTTTACTCACTCTGTGTCCCAGCGTGCAACGCCCCATCTCCACCCAGCAGCCTACGGGCTGTGCCCAGGGCACGCCGCGGGCCGCAGCGCCGGCAGGAAGGCGCGGGTGGCTGCCGGCTGGGCGGCAGAATCGTCGCAACCCAACCCCCTCTGGCACCTGAGCTGAGCTTGGGCCACCCTTTCTGCAATTCACCCTGGCTCTCCACCGCTGGCAGCGCAGGCCGTAGTCTAAGAGCTACAACTTGCAGGTCCGTCTGCTTTTGCTTTCAGCGGGTGTTAGCAGGCACCCTCAGCGCTGGAGCACTTAGAAATGTTTCTCGTAGCCAAGATAGTTTTTGTGTAATCTGCTCAGTACTCCCAGCAATGTTTGAACTTCGGCTGGGTTCAGCTTTTGCATTTCAGGATGAAGGCTAAGATTAGTAAGAAAAAGAGAAGAAATAAAAGCAATAAAAGGAAAATAAATTAAAGTCCTTGGGGTTATAGGCCCGATCCCAAGAAATTATTAAAGTACTGTCAGGCTCCAGAAGTTGTGCAGTAATCACTCAGAATGTATTATCTTATTAGTTCTCTCCATCTTTAAAGAATAAAACCACCCAACACATTAGGATTTATGGCCAATGAAAAAAGAAGTTTTATCTTGAAGCTACAACAAAGAAGATAAAAGAGAGGCATGTAATTGTTGAAGGAACAACAGGATGAATAGCTTATACATATTGTGCAATTAATAATCACTGAAGGCCTGTTGGAAGTTGCATATAGCTGATAGATCAACGTACAAAACCGGAGTCCCTGTTCTTTTGCATACCAGTACGTGGTGATCGCAACAGCAGTCAGCCAATCAAGTAATTTCTTTTTTTCCTGATGTGCCTTTTCAAAGTCYCTTCAGATGGGAGCCAAAAAAACCCACCCTATAAAAATAAAAATCTCAGTCATAAAAGTTTCCCTCCTACCCAGGCCTTGGGTGTTAAAACAAAATAAAACCAAAGCAAGCAAGCGCCATTTACAAAAAGATGCACGCAGCGGTCACTCTGTCCCTGTTCCACACCAAGTGGTGTGGCCAGCTAAGGTTCTGAACAACGGTCTCTGGTGAACAGGGGACCTTAAGTTCATTCACTACGGATTTACCGAAACCAGTTCCTCGCCACRGCAGACGAAGGAGTATATAATGATCAGCAGTGAGGCAGGAGAAGAGATCTCTGAATCTCCTCAGAGAAGAATCAAATCTTAGGGAAAGATTTACTATCTGATTATCTGAGGGGAATTTCTAGCAAAGGCCGACCTAGAAATGAAGAAAGGCATCACAGTAGAGCGTTTGTCTGGTTGTCACGTAGGTTCACTTATTAGCTTTCCTCTTCCATTAACAAAAAGCCAGAGTATGATGAACAACTGCAGCCCTGCGCTATCATTCAACTAATTGCTTCAGGTGCCAAAGATGCGGGTAAGTGCCAAGACAGATTTCCAAAGCCTGACGGTTTCTTGTAGTAGGCGGGGTGCATTGCAGGGAGCTTCCACGGGTTTTTCAAAATCCCCCTGGGCACCTGCCTACACCTTTAACGCTTTTAAAAACATGACCTTCAGACGTGTGCCGAAGTCGCGTTGAAAACAATGCTTAGGTGCTTTGTTGGATCAGAGTCATAATAAGACACGATGAGCAGGAAGACCTGGAGGAACTAAATGGCAGCTAGACAGGCAGGCGAGCTAGTAAAGGAAACGTCGAAGTATTGTTGCGTATCGGTTTGGATATGTGTATTTGTGAGCTGGGCCAGCTTCTCCAACGTCTTCCTTTCTGAAGCAAGCGGGGTTAACATCCATGAATAAATTAGCCTCTTGATCAAAGTTTGATTAAGCATCTGAGATGAAATGATGGATTTTTCTGAAGGCATGTATTCAAAGCATGCTTAATGTATGCATGTAACTCCCTGTCTTTCTTCCTGTGGTTTCTTTCAAAGGGTCTTCTTCCTTTCCAACTGTAATCTCCTTAGGCAAAGAGTTGAGTCCAGAAAGAATTCATCTATAAAACCATGTGCTAAAACTTCTAATTATCAGCTGAACTGATGAAAAATAAATTTCACTTTTATGAAAAATGAACATTTCTTTTTCCCAGTATTTTACTTCAGTGGTGTGAGGTAAAGCCAGGGGAGACAGCCAACCTTCAAGGCTTGGAAAGGATTCTTTCCTCCTTCCCAGACCTCACTAATGCAAATCCTTTGAAATCCTAACGGCTTGGGCACTGAGGGAATCCTCAGAGCAACCAGCCTGCTGAATGAGTAAGGCTGCAATTTCCAAGCGACCTGGGGACATTTAGATGCAGCTTTCTCACCGGAACTGGAATTCGGCACATGGAAAACCTCAGCCCCTGAGAAGAGCTCAGTTCCCCTCGTACCTCAGTCTAGAAGACTGTGAAATTGCTGGGCGCTACCTCAGGGACCGTGGAGGTGGGGCACTGGCCTGCCTTGCTGTTCTCTGCAAGCTGTTGCATAACAAGTCTCATATTCTTCAAACTTTGCCAACTATACAAATGTTTAGAAGACAAATCTTAAATATTTCGGCACATGTTCAAAATATTGCTCCACAACTCCCCCTCCTGCCCTCCYCCTCCCCCCCCGCTTTCTGCAACACGCCCAGGATTTCATCTGTATCACAGTGACCTCAGCTTTTAAATACACAGGAATAGCAGAGATGAGAATGCATCAGGAGTTTCCATCTTGAGCAACTTTATTTCCCTTCAAGTGGCAAAAATGCCAGCTTTTCAGGAAAGGACGACCCTGTCTTGAGGAAGAAGGTCTTTGGCAGAGTCACTTCTAAGCTTATCAGACCCGAAGGGCTGTTGTAAAACACATCCTCAGAAAACCTCTGGATTCCAAACTCTGGGTTCAGGATGTAAAAATTGCTGCAAAATGGGCTTTGCAGTTTCCAGCTTGCCAATACTAGTTAAGAAAAAGATGTATTTTGCTAGGATTTGGTGGGACCAGAGCACCCAGGAGACTGCAAAGTCTGGGGAGAATTACTAACAGCTAGTAGTGTAAAAACAAAATCTTAAAAAGTAACTTACTTAGTTACTTAAAAAACAGTAGGTTTAACTTCAGGCACCATATCTTGCAAACACCGGCCTTGGTATGATCCATTAGTTTCCTCCGGTTGAATGTTTGGTACAGGAAAAGGCTGTGCCTATTCTCTTGGCTGCTATAACCCATTACTACACACATTTCAACTATTGGTGTGACGCACAGCAACATACAGCTTGAACGGCTCAAATCAACATAACTATTGAAAACAGATTGGTTTTTTAATGCTTTCAAATCAAAAACATACTATCGATCTGGGAGACTGACACGTCTAATTTAAATGTACGTTTAGCAACAGAGCAAAGAGATGACAGGGCATCAGACAGGCAACTTTTCTATTTCAAATCCAAACAAGGCRGCAGAGCTGTGATATTAATGAAGCAAAATGGCATACAGAGTATTCGCATTCCTTATCTCTTCTCTACAATAGATTCATAGCTTGTAATCTGACTGCAAAGATTATGCACGAGACACACATGTATAACCAGATAGTCAAACTCTGTCATCTACTTGCACATTAAAATCAGAAACAGTCTATAACCAGAACTTCTTTGAAATCTGGAGGGATAAAAAGGATGGAGGCCCCAGTTCYTCAAACTACGTGAAACACATTGAATGCAACAGGACTACACAGGGCACTGAAAGCGCTGCACGTGCTTGGGTCAGAAAAACCATTCCAGGAAGAGGCTGTACGAACAGGAAGAGGTTGTACACGTTAACAGTAGACAGTAGGAAAAGTAGGAAAAAGAGACAGAAGTTGAAGGAGAACTTCATGTGGTTGAAGGGGCGCCGCGTATGTGAGAACACAGGGCAAGCGGTTTGAAAGCATTTGCTGGGTCTTGCAGATGAGGACACAGATCACGGATCTGATGCGAAGGAGAGAGGATGCCGATAAAGTGTCATGAAGGGAGTGAGTTGGCCATGGTAATTGTTACTCACATGAGCTGCAAACCACCTGAGGTTATTTGAATCATAGGAAGCAAACGAAGAAAGTACGTGTCCTTATGCAGAATGACAGAATCTGTTCAAAACAGGATAAACCGATAGGTAGGACTACCGGGGCTACAGTTACTACAACTGTTCCAAAAAAGACCGTTTAGATAAACAGCTGACAATGCGAACGTTACACCTTTCTGTAAGACTTGAAGACTCAGATAGCCAGAAGGTGTACGCTTAATATGGCAGTTTCAATGACTGCGTAATCTGTAGCCCTATAAAGAACACACCTATGGAACAAACCAAATCAGCAATACAGTTTTTAAGAAAATCACTCTCCCTGTTTGTCTTCAATATGCAGATGTAAAGAGGATATTACTGCATACTATAGATAAAGAACAACTGCAACAACCTCCTCAGCATGCCACAACTTAGAAGCAATTTTTTTCTAGCTTACATTCATCAACCTTTTCTGCTTACTACTCGCAGACCGCAACAGCGGTGTGCTTTACTCTCTCTGCGTATATGTATGAATATGTATGTATGTGAAACTGTATGAATATGTAGTATCGAGGGTATCATAACACTGAAAACGTGAAACTACTTAAAACATCTCATCCAAAAAGAGGAACAGTGGCACTATGCCTGAGATGCCCCAATCCTACAGTTTTAATTGGACTTTCCTCACTTGCRGAATTTTACACTGCCTAATTGCACTAACTTTCTGTTAGTGTATCAGTTTGGAAGCTTGAAAATTCCCATCTTTTCCATGAGATATTAACCGCAGGACATAACGGGAGATTATCACAAATAATATCAAACAAATAGATTTTGTGATCTGCTTCAAAACCTGCAAAGTCTGATACCACCAGTGTGGCTCCCGTTGAAGCTGCAAATTTAGTCCCACTGGAATCAAGGGGGGGATCTCCCCAGGCTGCTGCGCTCCTCATTAAGGTCTGACGTGGTTTCAATGGATGATGAAAGGTTCGTTTCCCTAGACTCTTTCACATACTGCTGGGATGTTTACAGTTACTTGAAACAGAAAAGTTTAACAGTGTTTGTTAAAAAATAAATTGGCAATCATCGGCATAGATGGTAACGAACGCTCAGGAAAACAGCCAAAGCAATTTAACTGGTGGGTATGGGAAATAAAACCTGAGAATTTAATTAATGCTACGACAATGGCAAATTGGGTCTGATACATCTGGCTGAGACGCTGCTCAGTGTCAAACATCAGTGCTGTTAGGAAAACAGATTTGACAGAATTCACATGCAAGTGCAATGATCAAAAGCCAGAGATGGAAAAAAATACAGAAATAATAATCCCAGCTCTTCACTAACATATAGATGATTTTCAGAGCTCAAAAGATCATTTTTGGTGTTAATTCCAAATGAAAGCATTTTAAGTGAGGAGTATCAAGCCAATGGTTTGAACTTGTCCAAACCATAGCAAGAAAAAAAATACAGAATAATTATTAGGGAAAACATTAGCACAGTAATAAGGAGAAGTAAATGTCCTGTGAAGCCTGGAGTGTAGGTGAAGGCTTCCTGGAAACTGGTTCAGTGCCCTCGTCAGTTTGATAGTAGAAAAAAACTGTTGTTTTGAACTTTTGTCCCACGTTTATCGCTTTTACGTGTTTTAAGAAATACTCTAAAGAACAGAGCGGATTTTGCAATATTCAGAGAATGGGAGTGGATCCCATCTCCTGTGCATCCTCCAAGACCAAGATGCTTTGATGTCTGAAAAAGACCGTGATTCTAAGAGAAAGAAAAGAAAAAATTAAATAGCCTTGATCTCAGTCAGGTCCAGGAACAAAGCTCCAGCGACAGCAGCCTCAAGATCCTTTTTCATATCTGCACATTACACGTGAATAAAACCCTGTTCCAGAGAGGTGAATGCAAAAACTCCCTTTTTGGCCAAAGCTGCTGCTTCTTTTTGAAACAAGGATATTCAGAATCATCATCTGCAATTCCGGGGAAGTTCTCTCTCGTATAGGAGCAACGTAAGAACAGCTCTCATTTAAGTACGTGTAGCATTTCACAGCGTAAAAACAGAGACAGCAAAGTCTTTTACATACTTTGCAAAAGAACATATCCATAAAGTTCCTTGAGAGCTACAGTAAGATTATTCTGATTTTAACTAATGGGTAGGTAACAACAGTTGTAAGACTGCAAGAGAACGCAACAAYTGTCATCTAACATAGAAAGGGATCAAGTGACGGGGGGAAAAGCAAAAATGCGACAATGATGGGGAACATCCGCCTACCAGGCAGCAAAGATGGCAACGTTACGAACTGCGATGGACAAAAAATAGAGACCAGAACTTAACAAGACAATTACAAAAAAAGTCTTCAAGAAACATCTCTCCTTGAAGACAGTATATGTGGGGCATACACCAGAAAAAAAAAAAAAARAAGATTAATTGCTTCCCAAAACACTGGAATAGCCCAATGGTTTAACAATGGGAAAAATTGACTTATAGCAGATTAATCACTTTCTAGCAGTTTTAGATGAAAAAACATAGGTAAGTTGTTCCCCTCCCTAATGTTTTGATTCTCAAATATTATGATTCATAACTGATGTTATCATTGTTTTTCCACATCTGCTTAATRTAGTTGAATGTTTTAGAGTACTGGAAATATGATATATGCATCGTATATAGAACAGAATATTGCCATGTTGTCCTGGTTTCGGCTGGGATAGAGTTAATTTTCTTCCTAGTAGCTGGTATAGTGCTGTGTTTTGGATTTAGTATGAGAATAATGTTGATAACATGCTGATGTTTTAGTTGTTGCTAAGTACTGCTTACACTAAATCAAGGACTCTTCAGCTTCTCACGCTCTACCGACTGAGAAGGCTGGAAGCGCACAAGAAGATGGGAGGGGGCACAGCCAGGACAGCTGTCCCAAACTGGCCAAAGGGATATTCCGTACCATATGACATCACGCTCAGTATATAAACTAGGGGAAAGCTGGCCAGGAGGCCGCTGCTCAGGGACTGGCTGGGCATCGGTCGGCGGGTGGTGAGCAACTGCATCGTGCATCACTTGCTTTATGTATTCTTTTATTGTTAGTAGTACTATTTTATTTTATTTCAATAATTAAACTGTTGGTATGCCAACCCACAAGTCTTCTCACTTTTACTCTTCCGATTCTCTCCCCGATCCCWCCGGGGGGGCGGGGAGCGAGCGAGCGGCTGTGTGGTGCGCAGTTGCCGGCTGGGGTTAAACCACGACACATCTCCAACAGTAAGAAAAAGGGATATTCTCAACCAAAAGTTGAGAAAACTTTCCAGTTCGTATGCATCCAACTGGAGCTATACGCTACCACAACTCCCGCCTTCTACGCATTTGTTTTAAAATCTGTCACCTGTCTTCTTCAAGACAAAATTTCACAAGTCCAGAACACAACATAATTCATGCTATACTTCAGTATTTTATGTAAAGTTACGATTTTGCAAGAAACACATACATCAAAAGGTATTTGCAGGCATGTATCGGTGTTTAAGTGGAAATGTGAACATAGTGGAAAATTACCATAGAATTAAAGAAGGAAGCCTATCAACACCCATCTATTAAGCACATGCAAATACGCTCTGGCAAAACTGCAGACACCCTGGCAAATCACGGCCCGTAACAGCTCCAAGCTTTCACCGTGCCCCTGCTGCCGGCACGCTTCGAAGACAAGGGCTGTCGCTGCTCCTTTGCCCTGCAGACGAGAGAAGGGGCTTCCACAGCAAACAGCCTCCACCAAAACACCCTCCCTGTCCTTCCCCATCCATGTGTGTAGGGTCATCTGATGCGGTATCAGCGAGACAAATATCACTCTCTCACACGGAGACTGTGTCCCTTCCTCTCAGAGACGTAGGCCTGAAGCCACGCAGGAATTTATAGATCAGAACTAGTGCTCCCATTCTTTATCCCTGCTTTGGTGTTCAGTGTAGCATTATTTAAACAAGTAACAGGGCTTCCATTATCGAAACATTTTCTATTTCCTTGTTTATTTTAGCAGATGTGAGAGGTCTGATTAATCAAGTGTGGGTTTTTCATTAGAAGTGTCAAATGTTGTGAAAATTCTGACTTCTGTATCGGTTTTGGGCTGAAAAGGTTGGGATTATATGTTGTAACATTATATGATATATATGGGATTATATGATGTGAGAAATAATTTGAAAGTTCCATTGCAAAAAAAAAAAAAAAAGCATCTCTCCTTACCTTACTAATTCTAATAAGTGTTTTAAATGGTACCATTAGCTCCAAAGAGCATTAAGAACAGAAGAATCACCTTTCCTTCCCCACCTTAAATGCCAGCCCATGCTTCTCCCACCCTTTCTCCTGCTGTTCTTCAGGAAATATTTTCAGTGTGGTTACAACATGTGTGATCTGCCTGTGCACAGAAGGCCATAAATCCATATTACCAAATATTTATCCGAGCTTTTGAACATCTTGGAGAGTGCGGTATCAGTATCCCACAAACCTCAGGGTATACCAGCGCAGGAGAGGGAGCTAGCCAGATACCATGTCGTTACAAAGAACATTTTGATCTGGGGATGTAATGAGAAGCAGGATTGCAAGAAGGTTTCCTCGGTGGCAGCTCCAGCGCGTAGGTGCAGGTGCACTGCCCAGACAAAGTGCTGAAACAATGCATTTCTGGCATAGCGAGGACTCCAGCTTGGCTCGACATGCGCAGCTTTCACATCCAAACCTTGTTACTAGATCAGCCTGGAATGTCATTCTAAATCCATAGTCTCCAGACATTAATCAAGAAAGGGGGCCGGCAGGAAGGGGGATAGCCTATTTAAAACTCATAGCAGAGGGAAAACATACCCTCCAAAAATGCCCTAYCAGTGAAAGGAATTAAGTCACTTTCCTAGCTTGTGGTCATTTGCAGAGACATAATAAAAATAACCTGTGGGACCCATAGAGTACCTGCAGTTAAGTTGTCATCACGTGCAGATGTATGGTATCTTTACTATTGCAGTGCATTACATTATTTCCTTAAATTGGTCTCATACTTCAGCCCCTGGAAAAGCACCAGAAGAATTTACTGGGGCTGCGAGACTCGAATTGCACTCAACAAGCCCCACTGGGCTCGCTTGGAAAAGCATGGGAACTCCCTGCCACTCAACCATTAAGCCTGGGATAAAAGGGAAAATGAAAAGCTCCGAGAGTCGCGCTGAGCGGCCACCCCGACCTGAGCTGCAGGCTCTGAAACCAGGGAGGGCTGCTCCTACGCAGCCGAAATGACACCGTGGCACCCGCGGGCGAGAGCTGTGTCACTGCCACTGTCACACCACCACAGCCCAGCATCAGACAGCGTGCGATGGGGCTTTGACCGCGAGAGATTCTCGTTTCCATGAAAAACACAGACCCGGAGAATTGTTACGAGGCTTCCCAGAGGAATGTCCAATTTTGTGAGCTCTCCGTAAGCATCTGTGAGTGAGAGGGGAAAAGGAGGCAGGGGGAATTAAGGAAATTCAGAGACCAAGAAAACTGGGAAAAGATTTAAAACAAAACTGGAGATGAGGAAAACAGTGTCATACACTTATTTCATGGAGGAAGAGAAGGGAGGTATATGTTGGATGACAGGGAGGGAAAAAAAAAAGTCAAAAAGGACATGACACACTTTTTAACATTCACAGCACTTTACATCTGAGACACATTATTCCTACTTGGCATAACCCCTGTCGGCATTAAGCAAGCYGCCCTGTCTTGAAGTAGAGGAGGCTGAAATGCAACCCTCAGGCTTTCTCCTGAAGGCTTACTGACTCATGAACCAGACTTCCATCTGCTCTCCATAAGCATGGGAGCCTTCAGGATATTTTGAAAATAAAATCACTATTGTGTATCATATAAAGATTTTCACAAACATAAATATGAACTCTGTAGGGCAAACAAACAAAAAAAGATTGTCTCCCCCCCTCCCCTTTTTTTTTTAAGTAATCAAGAGAAGCACAGAGAAATACATTATTTATCCACTCAGATCTCTGCTAGAGGCCAGGAGTTTCGTTTCTTTACCTTCCTAATACTCCTCAAGAGATGCAGATTTAAAGCTTGTAAGTACTGCGATCCGGTGGCATGAAGAAGTGATACAGTCAGCGTACGTTGCTTATAAAGTGTGCGTTCCTTTTTAAAAATACTTACAGAAGCAAACTGAAAATGACTGCAATTACACTAACTTGGTTTTCATGAAGTTATCTTTGACATGACCGTTGTGGCCAGAAGAGAAGATCCTGTAAGACGCTGTTGATTTTTATGTAAATACTTACTTTTCACTGATGAGATCTAAGGATGAGCAGTGAAATGATTAGAAGCGTAAGACATTTCCATACAAAGAAAGATTAACTCACATCACACAGGAGACAAGACAAATACGTGGCATCACAATAATCCAAAAATAAGGGAAAACCCCGTGATACTGAACAAGAACTTTTAACCGGAAGTACTTTTTTGTACACGATCGCATTGCTTGCAGACCTCTGCTGCAGCACAGGAGATAAGTAGATTCAGTTCGGGGTACTGAGGAATTTGTCAACCAAATGTTTATTTCAAGACCCTGATTGCTCAGACCTCACCAAGGATGTGGGAAATCCAGTTGCATACCCATCCTTCATTGCATCCTTAATTATTGACATAGCTTAGACAGGAGAGCTTGAAAAATGCAGCCACAAAAGCCAGTAATCGCCGAGTTATCCTGAGCTCATTAGGGGTTGTTCCCTGTCTCTCCCTGCTCTCTTCCCTGCTCTTCCCCCCTTCCCACCCCCCACCCCAAACATTTTAAAGATACTAGGTCTTTTCCAAATAATAGTTTTGGAAGTTTTAGAGAAAGTTTTTCCAAGGAGTTAAAACAGATGCCTCAACAGATCCTTCCTTCGGTATTAATTCTGGTTCCTGGAAGTTAATCATCAAGAAACAACCTCTGGTCTCTTAGGCCAGGCACAGGTTACGGGCTCTCTATCACAGGGGCCGGGGCTTCACCCTGCTAAGCGTTAGGGAGAAATTCTGTTTATGGCAAGACGTAGTGATTCTCCAGTTAAGCTTTAACGTTGTCTGCCACAAACGCACAGCTTTACCTACAGCAGCTGGCAACCAAAGCAGTACCGTTACTTATCAATGCAGCGCAGGAGAATTTTGCCATCATTTTCACTAGGATATAGCTGGCAACTGAAGAAAGTACTAGTTATTCCATACAACCATCCATTAAAAAATCTGGACGTACCGACTTCAGCCACAGCTATTTCCTGGTCTAACTAGAAGGAAAAAGTGGTTTCTCAGACACCCATGTGTGGCAGAAATCACACGCTGCCTCAGGATCACCACACAGTGCTCTGGCTGATGTTTGTATGTCCGGACAACAAACCAAAGGCACAAAGTTTCCAGAAAAGTACTCGCAAAACTATGGGACACTGCAGCTTCGCTATAAACATCCCTTTGATGTCCATTACTAATGAGCAATACGCAATCAGCCACCACAACGCAAACTAAAGCTACGCTTTGCAGAGTCAGAGCAGATGTGTTCAGGCTATACTGTGCTGGCCAGGCCTGCTGCTCGAGGTGGGTGACATGCTGCACTTGGCTCTGTGCTGCCTCAACTCCTCTCCCTCCACATTTCACAACTCATTCTTTCTAACATAAATTTTAAATAAACAATGCAACTAATCACGGTGCACCGCATTTTAACTTACGTGCTTCTTAACATTTTATGTGCAAACATATTCGGTAATTAAAGCCCCGATCTAGTGTCCTTGTTCAGATTTTTTGCTTGGAAAAGCATGTAAATACATGCTTTAAGCGTCTGAATACGGAAGYAGATAAGTGAATGGGGGTCCCTTGTTTGGGACCTCACCCATTAGCTATTATTGTTTCTAATATTATTAATTACACTGCAGCCATGCCAGGAAACCCGTTCCGGTGGGCACCTTAAAGGGGCCTTTAAAAATGCAGCTTGAGAGGGTTACGCGCATTCTCCACGCGTGAAACGTGGCTGGGTTTGCGGCACGTTGACCGGCAGATCTTACGCAAACAATGGGACAATTGAGAAGAGCTTGATAAAAACCAGCCCCACAGCACCAGCACGTATCTATTGTCGGCTTTGCAAAGATTAATTCGGTGTAATTTCTGGTCCACATTAAGAGAGAACTGAGGCTGGTGGGAAGATACGCAGCTATCTGGTGAGGCAAGATATATAGGATTTGATCTCRTGGCCTGCAGAGCTTCCTTGGAATGAGTGAACGCACGGGGAAGTACTGCAAAATTGTTCCCTTTTTTCAGGGAATCAGCAAGAGGAGAAAGAGCTATCGTGTTTAGGTCCGACTGCCTTATGCATCTGTCTGTGCATCATAACACTGTCTTCACGTGTAAACAGCCGTGAATCATTTCTGATTCTCAAATTGCACACAGAAGCTTCAACCCAAATAAAATTCCAGGCAAGTGCTTGGCCACTTTCTATTTTCTGAGAGGTTTTTCCTACTGTTCTGTTCTTTCCGGTGATAGTATGACTGCACTGACAAGGAGGTCAAGATAGCCTTTCCCCTATGTTACCATTTTTTCTCTCCTAAGATTTCAGCGATTTGTAGTTTCCGTTTCCCTATTTCAAATGTATACAGTTAGTTTGTTCAAAGCTGTAAAAAGCCAATCTTTCCTCTTAAGAGACTTTATCTTTCTTACGAGATCGAAGTTTGAATTGAAAAAAAGAGAGAAATTCAAAGTGAAAAGTAATATTTGCTGTATTTAAATACAAGCCAGATGTGGAAGCATACACCGCCAAATTAAACATTTACTGAGTTGGCAGCAATGGAATTTTCTTCTCACACATGCAAACGTCAAGGCTGAATGTACTCTCCTTTCTAGCTACGCATCTATCTGCCACTTGCTCTCCGTTGCCTTGCATACCTAAGTGACAGTTAAGAATTATCCCCTGGACTTCTGCACTGCCACTCCTCCTGTCGGCACAACAGCATCACTTCATCTCCAAAAGATTTGAAGACTATGACGAAAAATCCTGGATGCCGAACGTGAGCCAGCAACATGCATAAATAGGAACCTAACGGGTGACTAAGCCATAAAGGCCACTGAAAGCAACAATAGTGTAGGTATGGAAAATCTTCAAAAATCAGGGCACGCTACTTGTGAGTTAGGACACTAAGTCTCATCTATGATGAATACCATTATACAAGGAAGGGACTCTGGAGTCACAGATACACAGCGAGAAGAACATTTTTTTCCCCCCATACGGCTAGAGAAGGGCTCCAGCCGACACGCCTGGAGCGACACCAGCCTTCACTGGCTTTGTTCTCATCCGGGCTCCCTAGTTTCACACCCTTTGCCACCCATTTCCCCAAAGTCTCAACAGCAGCTGGCTTGGTATTATTGGGATATTGGTCAACGAACACAGAACACAGTTGTAACCAAAGACCCAGATGGTTTTGTAAACATTAAGTATGATGACAAACAACTGAAAAAAAAACGTATCCGCTTTTTGTGAACTATAAAACAAAGTATTGACCTCGTCAAACTGTTTGAAACCAGTATCGCTTTTCTAAGAGATCCAGTGAAATTTACTCTATCAGTCACGGCAAAGTCCTTAGGAAATTGGAATGTTGAAGAGAGGTATTTTTTTCTCAACTCTGAATTCTTTCACGCTACTATTACTAGCAGTATGGTAATCCCTGCGAATTAGGGGGTGGAGTCTGTCTAATCTTCTCCAAGATTGGAGATTGCACGTTTTGGAAACTCCAGATGTTTTCACCTTTTTCCTGAAATGAAGTTTGGACTTAACTCGTGGTCTATATCCATAGCATCTGATCGTTAGAGACACTAATGAGCTTCTGATTTGCAGGCATTCAACACTACTGAGAAGCTGACTTCTGTTGCATCAGCTGGGGTAGCTGGAGAGCGACACGCCAAACGGAAGATGAATGGGGTCCGCAGATGTACACCAAGAGTGAGTTACCAAAGGGTTTCCCTTTCAGAGCCAACTGAAGTAAACGCACCACCAGGGCAACTGGAGAAATGGCTAACTGTGGATCTTTCAACACAAGGACAACCTCCCGTTGTATCTGCAGAAGAACCCCTCCTGACCAACAAAGCAGAAAACACCAAACCAAATACAGCCTGTTTTCCTCTGACACCCATTCAACACCCTGCCCTCTGAAAGCTGGAAGGAGATCCACAGTAACAGGTGTCCTCAAGTACAGGCTCACGCTGCCTGTCGTCGGCGACCTGCTCCTGCCGCTAGCTGCTGTCATCAATTAATGTACAGGCAGCCTCAGAGCGTGCCCTGGCTGGGGAGAAACGACTTCCAGAGGCTTCGGGCTGCATTCTGGGATTACCACAACCCCTGCATGTGGGTCGCTGCTGCCTCGCTGCTCCCGGGGCGCAGCTGGGGCGCAGCTGGAGTTCGGTTCGGCTCCCGCCGCCTGCTCCTCGAGGGAGGAGAAGTTCCCTGCACATCTTCTGCCTGGCACGGCAGGATTGCTCCTCGAGGCAGAAGTTCTCTGCACATCTTCTGCCTGGCACGGTGGGACTGCCCGTGCCAAAAAATGTGAAAACGCGACTTCTTCCCTCTCAGCTCTCGCCTGGGTAAGCGGGGTAGGAGCAGCGCTTTTCCGTAAATTGCTCTCAAATCTGCGGGGTACAGCGTACAGCAGGGAAGGGAGAAGTTGCCTCATGCCCCACGCTTGGGAACGTATTGCTGGCCATGATTTGGCCTACAGGTCTTTACAGATTAACAGATGGTATCTTAGAGTATACCTGACAATAAAATGGGAGGGAATTCCAACTCCAGTAAATGAACGACTGCCAAATGCTGCGCCCACTTGCAGCCAAAACAGACCACAGCTGAACTACAAGAGGAGAAGGGCAGAAGCTGATGGGATGGTTCTTGCCAATAACAAAGAACAACATGCCGTGTCTGAAAGCACCCGTGTGTCATGATGCACTTCTATAGAAGACGAGGCGCATCACCACAAAGCCCTGAATGCTGGACCTCCCGTGCTCAGACTGATGCGTGCCAGGGCCAAAACCAAACAAGTTTCACTGCTGATGAGATAAGTAAGTGATTTCAGACCATTAGTTCAGGGGAAAATCTAGGACCCGTGTTCTACAGTAAACGGCTCCTTACCTGGCTCTGTTTTAGAAAAGAATGTGCACACTAGTAAGAAGAAATGAAAACACTGCAACTACAAGCCAAGGGCGAGGATAAAACACTACAGTGTGCAGCATCAAAAAAACCTTATCTAGCACGCTGCCGCAGAAAACTAACAAAAAACCAGGGCAGGAGTTCACACAAATTTGAAATAGTGCAATTCTACTGCAAGACGTTCACGTCATCCTCATTCACGAGGAGAGACGCTCAAAGTACGGCTGATCAGACAGAAGGGAGCCCAAACTTCGTCTTTTGCTGTGCTTCTTCATTCAGAGAACTTTTTGGTATGGTTCCATAGAGTGAACATTCTCCATTTTCTTTGAACAAATTGTATTACACTTGTTTCTCATCAGATTACATAAATTAGCTGAGAGTGAATGGATTCAATTACAGTCCAGATTCCAGACCTCTTAAGAACTTACTGCCTAACACATTCCTTTCATTTAATAAACTGGAACCAAATGAGGATTATATCATATAAATAATACTCCCTCGATAGGGCAATGCAATAAAAAGGCAAAAATACTCAGAGGAACCACGTAGATCAAATACAAGAGCCTCTGATATTACCCACCGGATTTAAAGTATGAACACCACATAAACTTAATTGTACAGTATTTTAAGATTGTATTGTGAACAACAATCTGATTCAGAGGGTACTTAAGACCAAGTTTAATATCTTCTGACAGCCTCAGACAGCTAAGGAAAAAATGTGTTGCAGCAAAGTATGGATTTCCATATTTAAAAGATAATTTGATAGCTCTGCACAAGATACTAACCTCTCCCGCAAAATCCAAGATTTACAATCTCCCAAGGGACTAAGAGTAAATACGACCAAGAGTAAGGGCTTCATAAGGCTTTGAGCGAGGCAGTTTCCCAAACCGACTTGTTCTTTAAGAAGGCAGCATTTTGGAATGACTTAAACTGATATGACGACTCTTAGGAAGAACCAATTTTGACAGCAATACTCACCCAGTCTTTCAGCCTGAGAAGTGGATATGCCATCTATAGTGGGACATTTTTATACCTGCCTAAACGCCTAAGTATCCACGGAAGAAAAATGTGGTGAAAAGACTTAGATTCAGAGCTCGACAAGAGGTTCAAAGCCGAAGGCACAAAATTATACATACAGTCAAATTATCCCCATTCACAAACAGCGTTCTTGACACATTTTGAAGAAGCTGAGTAGAAAACAAAGAGGCAGAGGAACAACACTGCCAAGATGAGGGATGACCATTTAATGTACAATTACCTGTAAGAAAATTCTTTTTAGATTACTGAAGAATGGCTGAAGACAGTTTTGATGACAGCCTATGTAATTACAACTTGTCTAATCCTAAATATGTATTTAGCCTGGCATGCAACTACAAATACAGGATCCAGCAGGTGAAGTTCAAATTTAAGACTCCCACCAAGAAACAGGATGTTTTTATCTACTCAATAAAAAGGTTTTCAGGGGACACAGTAAGTTCTCTGCCAACGAGAATCTTTAAATCAGTACAGTACTAGCCAAGTCTTTCTTCCTGGGCTTCTTCATACCTGTCCTCCATCCGTCCAATAACTTCCTCAATGTTAACCACGAGAGACACGGTGGGAATGAAATGCGCTGCTCTGAAGACACCTAACTGATGCAAAATGGGGCACTCGACAACTCCAGTGGACCACGGGATACATAAATGTAGTTAGAGATTTTCTGTGACATGATGGGGCTTTCACGAAAAGCCAATTTGTACATACGATGCATCAAGAACCACGTCATTTAACCGCAAAGTGAAGGTTTTTTCTTTAGCCAGTGTACAATGTAGCAAGACTTCAGTATATAGAGGTATAGTTATATATATATATTTATATATCTGTATATGAACCTTATTAACTACAGTGCATACATTCTCATATATATATATATATATATATAAAAATATATATAAAAAAATAAATAAATAAAAAGTAAAACAAACTAGCCTTCCTGGCACTGCGTATGCTTTATCTGAACTTCCCTTTATGTTCAGCTACAAAGTTCAAATGCAGTTTTGAATGGGTTACATTCTAGTTACAAAACTCCATATATAAGTAATGCTCTACCCACCCCACCCCCTTTTTTTTTTTTTTTTTTTTTTTTTAAAAAAAATAAAGAGGTAAAATGAAATATCACCTGAAGCAATATTCTGCCACTAGAAGGAATGAACATACTGAGCTGTCCATGAAGTTTGCAGTGTACCCTCATTTTGACACAAGGGAAGGAAAAAGAGGTTGAAGCGTACATTAAATGAGACTTATTCAACCCAGAATAACCAGGACTAAACACACCTACTGGATACAACAGTGACATTTCTTATTGGATATGAAAACAATGATTTAAAAGGCTTATTTACGAGTCACTAATAAAATCCTAAAATGTGGAAAGGACATAGTATGCAAAGCAGACAAAATGTTACGTTCACTCCTGTTCTTAATTCAGTCATAAACAGCAACTGTCTGCTCATCCCTGTGATTTAAAAGAGTAAAATGAAGATTTTTGCTTCCCATCTCAGGTAGTGCTGAGAGATTTCAGTATCTTTGCCTCATTACTGACATCTGCTGTCCCATGAACGAATAACACAAAACCTTCACCAGCCCACTTGTCCCCTCCAACACTCATTCCTGCTTTCTCGCTCTGTAACACATCAGAATTTGACTGAACGGTATTTGCGGCCATTTGCATTATAGAAAACCACTCTCAGAAAATAGAGAAAATGCATTAACTCCTTTGTACCGGACACCTTTTTACCAGGAGACAGTAACTGCGCGCGACATTGCAGCTAGCTGTTGACAGTTCTTACCTTCTAACACGTGGGAAGAGGAGACTCCCATTATGATTCACAAGACCAGCCTACTGAAATTTTTACCATCTCTTCCCCCATGTCAACAGCGCCTGCCTGCCATATCACATACTGCTTCAGTGCTAGGCACGGTCCCAGGCCTCAGTCAGACTGCAAGCTCTGCTGCACCAAGCCTTTTCAACTTCGCCTTCACCAACAGAAGTGCACAAACATCTCTCATACGTGTATCTCCGGGCACTCAGGCACAGGATGTATTTTAAGGAAAACACGTTCTTCAGTGAAAAAGCTCATTGGTGATGTTTCTCATTAGTCACAGGTAACACACCATCTTATTTGCCACCAGAAGACCTCTGCAGGCGGCCCACTTTCAAAGCAAAGCATCCTCCCACAGACTCTGTGGAGAGCGGGCAAAGCTAGAGATGTTCCTGCAATTACTGACTGCAGCTATGCGACCTGTGGCATCTCCAGAAGCGTGCTCTTACTGATCAAAGCATGTCGCTGTTTACAGACTCCTCAGGGTAACGAGAGATGCAGAGACAGGCGATGGTTGTAATGTCCTGGTTAGGTTTTATGCTCTGGACTAAATAAATCTGACAGAGACCCTTCTTAAAGCCGTTCTCCACAACTAATTTGATGCACGGTCTTTGCCTTTCAGTGAAAAACACTTCCTTAAGCTATCTTCCTGCTCAAAAACATTTAAATCTTTCTCTATATGTTGTCTAAATGCAAATAAATGAAAACAAAATCAAGATAAATACCTCAGATCAGAGCTCCGAGGGAAAAGTCTTTTCTTCCCACTGAAGTAGACTTCAAAATCATCTGTTGTCAGTCTATGTGCATAGTCGATGTATGCAGACACCTCCTGGTGACGAGAATTTTGGTCACGAATGAAGATTATGGACTGGAAAACACAAAAGTGTCCACAAATGAAGAACAGAAACATACATACATGCACAGATCTCCATATAAAAACATATTTAGAGAGTATATAAACATTTTCAACTTCACCTGGGCCAGGCTTCTGTTAGGAGTTAAGGCACTTAACTTATGGCATATTATGGCATATTCTTAACACAAGCTTGGCAGCATTGCACTAAAATAAATGTAAACGCAGTGTCACGCAGCATGCCCTCATGTATTCCCCATGTCTCCTGCTGCCACTTCGGAAGSGTTTTCCCACAGGTCCCGGGCCATATCTGCCAGCCCCACACACGCAATCCTGAAGAAGTCTAATGCCGTTGGACACCTATTTTTAAGCAAGGGTGGTTTTGTTTGGCCATTCTACGATGCTACTGTCCACGCGCTAATTACTGGACCAAAGTCGGAAGGGTGAGAATGTTATTTTATTTGGGATGAACCTCTACAGCCAAAGCAAAACTTATTCAACTTAATATTCACAGGGTATTTTTAGCTTTTCAGAAAGATGACAGACTGGAAACTGGTTACCGTACACCTCTCTATTCTGTGCTATGACAAGAGAACAGAGCAGACTTCGCCAGCCCCGTCTCTTGCAAGACAACCACTGTACTGTTTCATTCCTAACAGCTAATGAGTTCCAGAGCAAAAATCTGACAATTTAAATACAAGCAAACAAACAGCAAAACAAAAGCTGTGCCTAGAAATAAAGCTGACTGAAGCAGGGTGGCTATAAGTAGGAGAACAAATTACCCGTTTAGCTGTTGCACCTCCATGTGTCAGAGCTGAATCGAAGGTGGCATCGAGGCACGCGGAGGACAGCGACACATTCAGCAGCGGTTCTGGCTGCAAGAGATTACTTTCTGCCTTAGGGTTGTAACACTTGGAAGAACATCTCTGCTGCTGCCGAGATGCACGTCACGGACAAAGGTGCTGATGGGATGGCTTTCTATACCACTGGTTGCTGGGAAACCCTGCTTCCCATTTACTCTCTACTCCTCCTCTTTTCCTTTACCTTTTATTTGCTTTATTTTCCAACTGAACAGAAAATAGGTCGGTAGAAGGCAATTCTTTTTCACACACTACCACAACACAAAAAGCAAAAAGAACTGGTAGGATGAGCGTGGACTTGCAAGACAGAAGGGTTCTTGCATCCTGGGATCCACATAAGAAAAACTAAACGCTGAGAGTAAAGGTTATTAGGTAGGAGAGATATAACAGCATTTGTTAGCTGTACACGTTTGTTTTTACTCAGCTGAAATCAAGTGATATTTCTTATTTGAATGTGGGGGAAATGGAAACAATACCACATGGAACTCTTTCAAAAAACATTTTTTATTTTAACAGCAGTGGATTTCTAGAGTGTAATGGTTTATCTGGCAAGCCTTTGTTATACTCGAGACATGTTTCCTTTTCCGATTTCACATTTAATTCCATCAAAACACGTGTTGCTCATTTTGCAATTTTGTACCATCAACGTTGTTGATAGGAAGAGCCAGAAGAATCTCCTGCAATACATCTGACCATATTGAAATACATGTCTCCTCCCTATCCCCAGCACCCCCCATTTTGAACAACTGATTTATGTGTCCGGAGAGCCAGGTAAGGGCAGATACGGGGCAATGAGAAAAATAAGACTGTCCCCAGCACACAGCGAGGCAACAGTACGCTGTACCCACACTTAGATACAAGACCAGGTGTATGTCATGCATCTGAAAGAGGGATTCATCGTCCTTCAGAAAAGCTAGTTTTAAATGAACGCCTTGACTTGCGCAGTATCATCCGATCATTTAAAAAAGCTGGCAGATGTTACAGTATTATTTGCAATGTTAAACAGAGGGGTACCTTTTAAGGCTCTTCCGCTTATAAAATTAATCTCCTAAAATAACGTTCACATATTGTCAGCTATAAATCAACACGGAACTACAGGCAAGCATAGACACTACCATCAAAACTGCTTTACAAACTCTAAGAGAGCAACCAGAATATTTAAACAAAAATGTTCTATGTTAAAGGTACACTTTTGAGGCCTCCTCCTCAAAACTAAAGGCCTTTGATCCTTCTCATCCGTCAACGTTGTTCCTCTTCTTTCCTCATCCGTGATTCATTTCTAACCACCTGTAAGCATTCATTCATTAAACTATGAATCAGCTTGAATTTTCTTAAGTTATTCTAAACTTCTTAATTGTGTCGCACCTTTTTGCCCCTGAGAAGACTTGTACAAATTTGCACTCCTTCCTCCCAAAACGATAAAGCTTCTGACTGAAAAGGAACTGAAAGAGACAATAAAAATACCATAAAACCCAAGAACAGGAAAATCTTCTGCTAAAAGTCTCTTCATTACTCTTCTGTTTCGTCTGTAACTCAACAAACCCTATTAAGCACAGAGTTTGTGCTTTACATCCATCTGCGAGTTTTCAGGAACGTATTATATGGGGAAAGGTGAAAAAGCTTTAATTTAAGATGGGGTTTGAAAGCGTACGCTTACATACAGCTTTTGGGCCTAACAACTGAACCTATTTATAACTGGGGTAAACTGACTTATAATTACTACAATTTGGAGCAAATTAGAATAGAACAGAACAGAAGAGTTCATTTGGAAGGGACCTACAACGATCATCTAGCAACACGGAGTTCTTTTTCCCTCTTTTCTGGTCAGACACTAGAGAAGGGAGATGCAGTATTGATAGGGGATAAGTATAAATCTCTCCACATATTTACATTTATTTATTTATTACATATTTATATAAATATAAATCTCTCCATGGGGGAGAGGCTGAGGCGGTGGGTAAAGTTCGAGATCAGGAAACTGTCATGTGGAACAGAATAGGATCCTACATTTCCCTGCTTATCTTTCTCACTTCCATCTCCAGTGATATGTTTTTACAGTAGACAAATATTGTGGGATGCCAATGCTCTGATTATTCCTAAACCATTTGCATCTGCTGCTTCCTATAGACAAAAGCAGAACATTTATAAGGAGCTGCACTTGGCTATGCTAAATACGGGGACTTTCTTCAGGAGCTTATGTATGTGATCTTTGGAAAAAACTAATACCAACCTGCCATACTTCAAACCAGATTAAAGGAACCCAACGAACCACTGTGAATAACCAATTTATCCAGACGTTTATTGATCTTCTTAACTACATGGAATATTTGTACAATTGTATTGCCATCACTGTTTGCCTTATAATGCGCAGCCCTACCAGAGCATTCCGGTAAGCATGTTTCTCCCACCCAGCGATCATCAAAATCAACTAAAAATTTGCACTGACTTCTCCCAGCCCAAAATCAGGTCCTATGCTATCAGTTAGAAGCATTGGAAATAGGCCAGTTAGACGGGGACAAACATGGAAAGAAGATCAACTTCTGAGTACTTCCAGTACAGGTAGAAACTTGAAGCACTAAGGCATTTGATTTTGAGTTCAATGCCTGTATTTTTCGCCCCCCCCCCTCCAAATACTAGAGGTTCAGTTAATTTGGATAGTATTTTGGGAATTTTTCTGGACCAAACCTAAACTACAAAACTTTCGCAAGTTGTCCACTATGGTACACGCTGCTTCCTATAAATCCACATATTGACAAATATTGTGCGTACTGGGTGGGCCGTCTTGTTCGTGGCACACACCCCATCAACCATGAAGATCCACTCCAGCCTCCTGCGCGCACTTCTAATTTGAACAGCAACCTGAGGGCTGTTTCATCCAGCTCATTCAAAGCAATGAAACAAATGTGGGTGATCTTTGCGTCATGCTCCAAATCCATGAAAGCAAAAAAGGAAAGCGAGCAAAGCTGTTCAGGCAGGAAAAATACAAACACAGCTTTCCTTTGGCCATCATTTGCAAACACCGCGGACTCGATTCTCCCATATATTAATGGCATTACCTACAGCTGAGGGAGTATAAAAGGATTTTAGAAGAGGCACAAATTACATTTACCTCCTGCCTACAGTTTGCTTATACATCGCTAGCGTTAGGCCGGGTAAGAGTCCAGCCCATAACTGGACTGATTTTGGTATTGGGTTTTCCCAAGTTTTGAAGCATGTTCTTCAAGCTGTGCTTCAAAAGCTACTAAAATCATCTGCTTAAAAGGCAGGATTGTGCAACCATGAAGGCCTTCCACCTTTATCTTTAAAGGAAACAAACTATTCTGTGCACAATTTCCACATGATATCTGCAAAAATATCGTCTATGTTGGGGTCTAGTTCCATTTGTGAACTTTTAAGTTGTAAGAAAAAACCCAAACACCACCTGCCAATGATTCACTCCTATATATGCTACTTCATACATCGAAACATGTTTCCTAAAATGTACGTTCCTTGTCCCAACAAGACCTTACCACGGACACCTAAATGCCAGGACTTGCCCATCATTTGGGGTATATTTGTGTGCATCGCGAGACAGGTTCAACGTTCATCAAAGACAGAAGACCTGCTTCCACTGACACCGGCAAGCGCTGATCAGACTTGCCAGGTTGGAGGAGAATTTGTTTGCGTTTTTTCCTGTTTTGTTAACATTACCAGAAAGAATTACATTCCTCACATTAAGGTAAAGCTGGCTCTTTGAAATATTCCACACCTGAAGGATCATTTCTCTCTGGTGAGAGGCTGGAACCAAGGGACCTGCCAAACACATCACTCCTCCACGCCCCACTCTTCTCTTGGAGGAGTTGGTACTGCCAATGCAGAGTATCTGCCCTGCGCTGCCGTACTGTGGGGTTAGCCCGACCTGTGATCTTAGTGTGCTGCTGAGTAATGCTGCTTGTGAAAGAAAAGCTATCGATACAGAGAAGCCTTCCAAGAGAGACCTCAAAATTGTGGTGATTACCCACGTACCAGAAGGCTGTCTTCATTTTTTCGTAAGGTGATGCTGCAAATGAGCTCTCCAGAGCTCAGGCGTTTTTTCTGTGCTAGCAAAGTGTACAGTGAGGGCCAACATTGTTTGTATGACCAATTAATATCCCTGGGAGGGAGGGGGAAAAACAACAGGTACTTGTAAGGGATTAAAAGGTATGGGTGTCAACTATTTTACAAAAACTTTTAGCTCTTCCAAAACCCTTGCCTTTCCTCTATCCTTAGAGCAGAACATTGCTATTCTGAAAGAAATAACATTTTAACACAGGCTTTTCTTTCAGCACCTCCCCAGCACAGTTTGTGGGCACGTCCTACACACTCATTACAGCTGGTTTTTAACTGCATCCAAGGGCTTTGCTGGACTGGGACCTACAAGATGGCAAATGAACTGGAGCGCGCCATGATTCAGCTTTCTTTGAAATGACTGCAATGCAGACGTGTTCAAGTGCGGCGTAGCTGAGGAGACGGAATATATGGGAATATAAAGAGACCAGCCCTGCTGTCTGGTGAAACAGTCTCATAATGTGAGTCCTTTAATAGCATGCCAAACTGAAAGTAGATGACAGGAAAGTAAAGACAGACAATATTTAGGAGTCAATTACTAATTCACCGAGGAAGCTCTTTTCATGTGGACAATATCACAGGTGGGGACCCGGGGGAACAAGCCCAATTAGGCTGAAAGGGACAGGCGTAAAATACATTACCGGTTGAAATACATTTTTAATGAGTAGCAATTTATTTTTGTTGCATCGTGTTTGGCCTTATTTGCCACCTGCAGATCACGTTACATCTAATAGAAATACCAGTGGGCAACAGTAGTCAGAGAAAGGACCTCACCTCTGTATCTTTAAAACAGATGCTATTACCATTTCTGCTTTGCAAGTAGGAATAAATTGCTGACCCGTTCTTTTGGCTAGCTGGGCGTGAAAATAGCATAAAACATAGGCTTACAGGTTGGGATTTTACCTTCTGCACAATTTGATTTTGGGTGAAGGGGGCACGGTACAGCAGAGATATGTTGTCCTTTGAGTAGAGAGATTGAACCACCACTAAAGCAAGCCTAGAACGCGCCCTGTGCACGTTCCCAGATTTTCATCTGGAAATACCATTCTCTTACTTACGCTAACTTTGAAACATTTCTAAATCTTGAAACGTGTCTGAAATTACTTCAGTTTCCTTCTCCTATGCTCAAAAATGCCAAGCGGGCTTTTGGAAAACATGCATCTTATACCTGCCTATTACTGTACAAAAGAAGAAAAAACAAGGACTTTGAGAGTAAGCACAGGATCACGGCAGCCTTTAGTCTGCTTTCTTCCCACCTATCCAAAAAAAGCAGGATGTGGTCTAAAGGTAAATACAAATTTAAAAAAAAAAAAAAAAGAAGAAGAGAAAAGAAGAGATCCTTCCACACCCTCACACAAATATAAAATTTATGTTTGCCTTGGTTTTTTTTCCCTCAAACTATCTTCAAGCTCTGACCATACGAGTTACATAGCATCTCTATATGCTTTCCCTGTTCAGCACCTAAATGCTGGATTCCTGCCCCAGAGACCACTGCCCGGTGCTAACCTGGGACACCAGAGCACGCAGAAGTACTCTTGGATATTTTATTTAGTTAGCAGAAACACAGAGACAAAAACTGTGCCGTAATATAAAGCAATATGTGCTGTACTTTGTACCAAATGGTAAAACTCTTCTGTGGTTCACAGAGACCTAGTTCATGCTGGCGTTGCAGGAATAACACTGAGAGCAGACCACACAGCTGCTAAAATTATTACTCAAGGCCCAACACCTCAGTTGTCAGGTAAGGTATAGCTTTCACAGGGATAAGCAGAAGACTGCCGTGCCGAAGGACTTCAGGCTTTCGTCAGCTACCGTCTATTCTGTGCATTTGTGTGTCAGGCAAAGGGCATCAGATGCAGCATTCAGGGGATGTTTTCGAGGCAGAGGCACCTCAGAAAGATCCCGAGAGTGGGGCTGCTCTCACCTGCCAGGTACTCAAGTCTAGATTCAACCTTAGCTCTGCTGCGCACAGCCTGTACCTTTTTTTTTCCCCCCCAAGACCTTTGCAGTTTGAGGATGTAAGAAAAGCAGCCCACTTACAACAATCATTTAAGTAAGCAACCAAGATATGGAAAATGTGTTTCTTTGTCACTGGGGCCAAATTCTTTGAGAAGTCGACTGCGAGTGCGCGCTATTTTCACCCRTCCAGCCAGGCATCTTCACATCTATGCCCCGAGAGCCGCCCCTGACTATTCAGACTGCAGAGCCTTTGCACAAACAGGTAGGTACCCTGTCTCCCCGAACTTCAGCCGCCGGCCAGTACAGCAGCACTGCAGAGCAGCCGGAGGAAGCGCAGTCCAGCTGCTGCGCTCGCCTGCGGGGATGGTCCTCGGGGCTGGCCACGCAGTACCACTCCGCAGCAGCGGCTGGGGTGCGAGTCACAGGTCCACAACAGAGTGTGCCTTGTTTAACAGTTCCCTGTGTTCCCCTGGTGCGGTTCTGGGCATATTTCAGAAACACAGGCACCAAGACGCATACACACACAGTAACCTAACCAAGCTTTTTTGAACCTGGGAAACAGCGTTTGTGGGAAAGAATGGCTGGCCAAGAAGCAGATGTTCTAGCTTTCAACTCTTCAGGGGGAAGAAAAAGAGGGAAAAAAAAAAAAAAAAAAAAAAAAGAAAAAAAAAAAAAAAAAAAAAAAGAGAGAAAAAAACCATGGTTACCCTTCAGAAGAAGAAATGTTTGCTATGTATGTGAAACATGTGCTTCCCAGTCCCTTACTGTTAAGTGTTCGGCAGCTGCTCCAACTGGAAGAAGCTCTGTGGACTGTGAATTTGCTTATCTATGTAAACAGGGTGTTGCCTCAGTTTGAAAACAATATTCTGGCTGAGAACAGCCCGCTGAGAGTGTGAGTTTAGATTAATTCTGTTAGCATTAAAATAAAGGAGCTTATTAAAAACAGAAATGCACACAGAACCTAAAATTTGCTCAGACAGACATAAGAAAGTCAGCGTTAGCAGCGAGAAGGTAGCCACAGCCTTTGGGTTCAGCTAATGTGGAACAAGGCACGTTTTCCTGGCAGAGGAGCATTCGCTGTCCAGGTCGATGAGGGATAGTTACTGCAGGTAACGCTCTGAGCAGTTAAGGAGGAAAGAAGCAGAAATATAAAGGCAGTTGTCTGTATGTAAGGAAAGATGGGGGGGGGAGAAGAAAAGGAAAACAACAGGAAACAAGAAAGAAAAGAAAAAAACCAAAAAGAAAAGCCAGTGCAGGACCTCCCACCCCACCTGAATTTAAGTGTAGGATTGGGGAGAGGGGGGTTGCTTTTTAATTAAGACCTATCAAAAAAGAGAACTGCAGGTGCTTCCTGAAACTTTTTTGGGAAGCAAGCTTGTCTTTAAAGCTACTGAAGAACTACAAGCCTTTTAGTAAATTCAGAAACACAAAGCCAAAACCAAAAACCAACTCAGTACACGAAGAGAGAAAGCTGAGGGAAGAACGCCCAGAAGAGCTGCCATCTCAGCCTGTTTACGCTCTCTCGAACAAACAAAATCTTTTTGAACCACATTCTCCACTAAGGTGCTGGCTGAGAGGGAGACTCCACTGAACCTTGCTGTGCACCACAGTAGGACATCGTATATCACCATATCATGACTACCGTGATCCCATAGGAGGCAACACGAAAAACAGGGGTTTTCTAGCTGCTCGGGATGACGCTTTATGCCTGCTACAGAAACTGAGTTCCTGTGCGCTTCTTCCAAATCCCTCTGCCAAGCCCCAGTGTACAATTTTTCTGTGGCATCCAACCGAGAGGCAGGCTGAAGGACTTGGGGGATGTGGGGCCAATGCAGCTCCCTGTTGTGGGGAGACTGGGGAAAAAGCACAGGCCGAGTACCTACTCCAATGCTACAGCCATGGATGGCCTTGCACGGGAAAAGTCTGGAAAAAGAGACTTAAAATAACAAGGAAAACTTCACAAAAAGGATCCTTTTTTGATCAAAACCTTCCACGACATTTCATTCTTTTCAAATAGCATCCTCAAAACTTATTTTGGTAAAACAAACTGCCTTGCAGGTGAGTCCCTAGTGAAATCTACTGAAATTCCTGGATGGTTTCACCATTTTCTCAGTATTTGTCCCATTGCTGAGCTCTGCTTGTATTAAACTTTCACCAGTTCTTGTTTTCCTCAGCTAAATGCCGGGTTTTTTTTGTTTGGTTTGGTTTTTTTGGTTTTTTTTTTTTTTTTTTTTTTTTTTTTTTTTTTTTTTTTTTTTTTTTTTTTTTTTTTTTTTTGGCATTTCAGTGGCAACATTAGTTTAGCGCTGAAACAAACTAGAAGGAAAAAAGCACTACTAGCCTCTCCTCTCATTTCACTTCAAATACATCAGCTCAGAGTGTGTTTGATGGCCACATATTTTACTGTCAGTAGCAAGTCAGTGGTTCTTGCATGTCAACAAATATATATACACAAATATTCCAAATCATCATTACAGCTGATGCTCTGTCATAATAGTAACTTTGATACGAAACCTCAAGCATCCCCAACAGAAAGCAACAGTCTCAACTCAAGAATCACTGGGAGGAAAGCTGACTCATATCTTCCAAGTTTTCTCGAAGACGTGTGAGAAACAGCGTCCTTATTCCTGTGCCTGAAAAAAACCCAGACAGAAATCCTCCTGAGCACACAGTGACAGCAGCCAGTAAAACCCACTAGCCTGGCCTGCTCCAGCCCCCACTGTGCTGCAGGGAGCCGAGGGGCAGGGAGAGATGTTGTTATTAGGACACAAGGCTGTGCAGGAGCCCGTCAAAAGCCGCARCAAGAGCTAGAGAGGCTAAGATAACCCCATTACACACAAGGAACAGGTTTGGCAAGGGCCCCTGGGCTACTTGTCTTTGACACCGAGGCCAATTTCTGCAGCTTGTAAGTGAATAGCAATAGCCAAGTCTGGCTGAACGAGGCAGGAACGGCATCTTTCCTGGATTGAGACTACCGTGGCCACATGACACATTCACTTACAGCAGAGAAATGATCTTGTTCTGTACCCTGCCTATATAAAAACCCAGAGAACTGTACGCTAACAATAAGTGCATCCTACCAAGTCTTTACAAGCTCCGGTTTTACGGTCCACCTGTACCGAGGACACACGAAGGCAAAATACCACTTGTTAAAGGGGATTTGCTGGCTGATGGTAAAGGCAGCGGTCTGATCCTGGGAAAGCTCTGTCCTTAGGTCACAAAACCAGAAAACCAGCAGACTAAAGTCCACCAAAATCTGTTCCTGTCCCTGAAGGGACCGACAACAGATGTCTGGGAAAATACCAAACAACAGGGCAGGTATCTAACGCTGCTTCCCCAACACAGTATCCTGAACCGCATCAACCTGCGGCTCAAGCATTTCCTAAACCAGGGGTTTCTAAAACTAGGCTATTAGGTTTTTTAATTAACGCTTCCCTGTGAGCTAAAGAATGTGTTGTGGGTCAGACAGCAGAAGCGATTGCAAGCTAGCTGAACATACGGTCAGTTCCGAGTTTGCAAAAGTAATCATGGGTTTGCCACTCACCCATGGTACCGCAGGAAATGAACGTGTAGAAAGAAACGCAGAAACTCAAGTCGCTTTCCTAGCTGATTCACTGAAAGCATACATTTCTATTTATCCTGCTAAAACGTATAAAAGCTGTGTAATTATTAGACAGGTAAACCATTAGATAAACTAGCGAAAGATTTCAGCCGGGAAAGTATGTGAGAAGAAATGCAGCCTTTCTTTCCAAGAATCTCAACTTTCAAAAGTCCATAAATATTGCTTAAGGTTTTTGGGGTGGGGTTTTTTTTTCAGCTCGCTCTCCTGTACCTGCTCCATCAGAAGGGCATCAAAGTATTTTCCCTGGCAAGCACCTAATTTATGAATAAATAAGTAGTGAGGCATGAGAAACTAGAATAATAAGGGTATGCCTTAAAGTCAGTGAAAGGGACTGCTCAAAGCCTGCCCAAATATTGTACGAACTGGATTTCCACGGGCAAGCCTGCCCTCGAGACAACAGCAGCGCTACACAAAGGGCTCCTGTATTCACATCTTGGTCATCCTTGTTCCTCCTCTGACGGAAAGAAAAAAAATCATGTATTTTCTATTAATTGGCCAAGAAACCTTTTGGGGCCCCAGACCTGTCCTGCTTGACTTTCCCTCCGACCGYGCGTGTCTGGGCGGACACCCAGCCAGGAGAAGTCTCCCCATGGCGCCCGGCCCCGCGGGTCCTGCGGGATGAACAATCCCCCAGTGTTAGGCGTGCTGCAGGTGTCTCGGGGTGTCAGCTGCCTGCTATTTATTATTGGTTTGCTGTGTACAGGGAGGCAGGCCAGGCCATCACTAACAACTCTGTGCAAATGGGTCAGGGAAAGGAAAATAAAGCCTGTGCAGCGGGAACCTTCAGGGGCTGGGGTTTTGCTGGCAAGGCCTGGCCTTGTTCCTCTTTAGGTGCTACTTAAAAATTGCTACTTGTTTGACTTGGACGCGACTTCACATAGCTGGGGCTGCGCGAGACATGCGTCGCAAGGAAACCAGCTGGAGGCAGGTGTGCTGCTTTTTTATTTCAAGTCGTACCGGAGGAACACTTCCTCTGCCCAGTTCTGAGGGGTTTTCTTTTTAGAAGTCTGTTTATACAATTTGTTTTCCAGTGGAGAAAAATTACTGTAAAAATAGTAGAGGATTCATTTGTATGTCTTTGAACTTGGGGGGGGGGGTGTTTTGGTTTTTTGTTTTTGTTTTCTTCCGACAGGGAAAAAAAAAAGAGAAAAGATCTCTTACAATTACATGGAAAAATGTAAGCAAATAACTTTCCAAATTCCAAATCTTTTCCTATTTTCCAGTGACCTAAGAGTAAAACATGATCCGTGCCGCCCCTTTGGTGCTGATAGTGGTTGCAGAACCTCTCGCAGTTACATTTTTTCTTGGGGGGATTATAAAACGGGACTCACATGTAGCCTTGGGATTAGACGAATAGCTCGACTTCAGCAAACCAGATGTCTCCGAAGCTGCTGTTTAAGACATGGCCGAGGGAGTGGGCTGGCAGTGCGAACAGAGCACAGGCATGCTGGTTGCAGGCCTGGGGACTGCAGCTGAGGGAAGGTCACATAGATGGGCTGTCAAAAACAGCCTGGGAAATTAAATGAGGAAAACAGATCTCCCTGCTTGCACTGCTGGATGAGCAGAGGCACCCTGGCCTGGGGACCGCACGGGGCTCTGGCTGGGTGTGCACAACCCAGAGGAGCGACCCGAGCATCCTCCCCTGGATCAGGGCTTTGTGTCACAAGATGTGGCGTCCGTCTTGGCCAGCAAATCTACAAAACTCAGCGTTATTTCGTTCTCGACAGACATAACCTGTGCTCACCCCACGATGTCCCACTGCCTTGGCAAACATGATGTTTTGACAACCTACAGCTCCAGTCATTGAGGCAAACCACAGGGCCAGAGCTACGCTGGACTCTTCCGCTCTTCGGCAACAACCCCCCAGAGTGATTTACATTAAGAGACACTGTTATCTAGATAAGTCCTCCCCTAAGGAGATGCATATCCACAATTCACTATGATACCAGAATGTCCTTATTTTGTACCAGACTACCTAGCTACATGGGAGTCAAAGAACACCTTAAAAAAAAGCAACAAGTTGCTTAGAATTTAACAGCCTTCCTCTTGAATGGCAAGGACTGAAATGAATACATCACCCCCTTTGCTCTGGGGTCGTCTTTACCTCCATAATAACAACCTCAAGGCAGTGATCCCGCTGACACAAGGAAGTGTTTGCTTTTCTGAAGCCTCCCCTTACTACTCCTTGGCCTTTTGGACACCTGGAAAACTAGCTGTGTTTGGCAGGTGCAGAGGGGCTGACCGGTGCTAACATCTACAGCCACTTTCTTCTCTAAAAGGAGCAGAATGAGCTCTTTACTCAATTTATTCACACCAAGGTACAAATGGGCACAGTTTACTAAAACTGATAAAACGTCACTTCTCTTGATGCCAGTTCTGATGAAACCTAGGAGAGACAAGAAAGGCAAAGGAGAGAGCAAGCAGAAATCAAAAACCACAGGAGGAACGTACTCTGACACAAAACCCAAGAGGGCTGAACTACAAGTATGATGACAGCGGCCTCTAGTAGCTGCTGTGGGGTTCGTGAACATTTGCTACGTGATCACATACACACTTCAACTCTCCTTAAGTTATGAGACCTGAAGGACCACTGCAAAAATTCCTGCCAGATAGAATAAGCACTCATTGATGGCTCCAGGTTTATATGATACGGTTAAAAAACAGCTTTACTGAGGTCAATCAAAACAAAACTAAGATCCCTGGCCCTAGAGAGTTGCACAAAACTTAAAAAGCGGCTCAAGCATCCACCGAAGTCCTCAAGCCTCCACAAAGGGGAAAAAAACCCCAAATTAACTAAAAGGAGAAAGACAGGAAAGGAAGTTCAAAGCAAAGCAAAAGCGTCTTGCTTTTAATGTATGAAAGTTTAGATGCTTTTGATCATATAAAAGCATACTCATTTTTTCCTGTCACCAGGCACAAAAGTCAGGTGGGCTGTTGATTTTGAAATCCTAATTAAAAATAGGGTTTGATGTACATCTGCCTAACTCTACATGATCTGCTCAGGGTGTAAGAGTTCTCAAAGGCACCTCCCTGATCCCACTGAGTTTTCCCCGACTCGAGGGCAGGTCAAGCCCAACCCGTGCTGCCGGCTCCTGAGCCATGTCCTGCACACCCACCTGCACCGCCTCCCTTCCGACCACACTGCTTCTCCAAGAGAAGAGAAGGATTTGCAATCCTAACAGCTTTATCCTTTTTTTTTTTTTTTTTTTTTTTTAAGGAATGACCTTTTAAAACAACCCACCTGTCTAAAGAACACTCTTTCCTGGTATTTGTCAAGGATATTTGAACAGATTTGACTGTAATGAATGTCATGCCTCCAACCATTGAACTGCACTAGTCATTCCCAGGCTTCCTTTTTTTTTCTTTTTTAAAATGCTGTTTACTGAAACATTCATAAAATCCGCTTGGCAGCCTCAGGGCTTGAACCTCAGCTGCATACCCTGTGTGTACTTAACACTGGCACTGCTGGAAGAGATCATGGAGAATTTTTCACTTTTGCATAGGATCGGTTACAGATTCATTACCCAACTTCAAGGGAGGCCAGGGTCCAYGAACTCGTGGTTCTGCACAGACGTGGGGCAGCGGTAGGCTCTGAAAGGACTCGGAAGTTTGCAAACTCCTCAGGGTAGGGAGCTTTTACTAACACCTATTGGTAAGTTGCAGAAGTTGTTAATGGATTTTTATTAATAAATACCAAATCTAAAGCCCAGAGAAATGGTACACTGAGCATCCAGCATATTTTTGCTGCCGCTTCCCTTGGGTAGAGCACCCTGATTCACCTGTGCTCTCAGCAATTGCTGACGTTTTCCAAGGAAGGCATCTGCAAGCAAAGCTGGCTTTCAGGAAAGTTAATTTCTCTCTTCGCATTCCTGCTAATAAGATTTTTAGTTATGTAAAGCCTATATTTAAAAAAATAATTCAATTACTGTCAACACCGCTGAAATTCACCTGCGTCTGTCATGGGAGGAGAGAAACCAACCCATTAGTCCAAACGAGCGCTAGGAAATGGTCAGAAGGGAGAATCCCTTGCAGAGGGCGCAATCACAGTATGAATAATCAACAAAAAGACAAGACAGAACTGGGACTGAAAAAAACAGCCTAAACGGACAAAATACCCCAAAAGCTCACGTTGAAAAGAAAGAACAAACAAAAAAACCCGAACACAACCTAATTACTGACTTTGGAAGATGACGATCTGACTTCTTAATTGAACCTGCCTGAGTTGAACTTTGCAGATGCCCTTTACCACATAGGTAGGACAGCACACGGCACTAACTATTTGGGAACCGGCATTAAAACTGAACCAGACATGCAAAAGTCTCTCAGCATGCTCAGCACTTAGGTAAAGTCTTCATTTTGAGGTTGAACTGTTCCTTATCCGCTCACCTGTGGTATCTGTAAATACTACATACCATGAAAATTACATCACAAGCAAAACCTCATACCCCAATCTTCTCTGGGTTTGATGCGAGGCTTGTGAAAATCACCACAAAGATTCCTCTCCGCTGCACAAGTCAGGCCAAACTCAGACACTCACAGCTCTTCTAGGAAAGTGCAGAAATGGCACCTCAGGAACTCCATTTTTACCCACCCTTCTGTTTTACACCTGTGGTTTTTTTGACAGAGGACTTAAAATACTCTGGGAACAGCTCCTCATATGGTGAAAGCAAACCAGGCTTCCTCACCGAGCACTTTCTGACTGGTTCAGGGCAATTACTCCCAGCTTAAACACACGCTTTACTCCAGCCAGCGCGATGCCAGCAGGCATGGCAAATCCGTGTGCCCGGTTAACAACGCGAGCTGAGACGTGGCACAGTCATGCAAAGCAGACAGGCTCCATAAAGGTGATAAATCCTTGGGAAGTGTAAAGCATCAAACAACAGCAGAGATTGGATCGATGCCTACACACTGAAAACGTGCTGCCGAGAGCTAGGTTAACTTAGGGCAGGAGTGAAGTGGGTACCATTTGCAACAGCAACGGTTAATTTAAAAAATGTCTCTGTGGCAAAAAAATCTGAAGGGGCTGGCTAGCATAGCCTAATTTACAGAGGCTTCAGGGGCCAGGGAAAGCTCTCATTTGAGCAGCCCTTCCCTGCAGCCCTGCAGCGAGCGTCCCCCCGTTTCTCAGTTCGTGGATTTGTTTCACCATACTCCCAGTCCTTCCCGGGCTGGTGCAAACGCCGCGTCCCTCCTGCCACGCTCAGAAGAACGCCCGGCAAATACGACTACCAACAAAATCACAAGACGGAGATCCCTTCCCATGTAATTACAGGGTGGTGCCACTGTGCACATGTCTTCATGCAAAGCTTCGGCAGCCCACAATTAACCAGAAGAATCCTGCAGCAAATGTGGTTGGAAGGAAAAAAAAAAAAACCAAAAGACAAGTTTACCCTAAATTTGACAGAACTGCCTATAAATAGCTATAGGGCCTAGTCAAGCACATCTTTGCTGTAATTTCTGCTAAAATATCATGTCAGTGGCATTTAGTCCCACATGTGTATTTTCTATCGGAAAACAGCCTTGCTAATACATCTTAAAGATGCCTCACTGCTCTCTGCCTAGCATCTGGAAGGTATGCACGTGGATTTATAAGGCTTATGTGAAGCATAAGTCAGCGGTTAATCCATTTGATTGTAAATCACATGACTATGTACTGTGACCACATTAAAACTCTGCCATCAATAAAAAAAGGGAAAACTACAGCTAACCTATAATTTTGGTTGACTGAATCAAGCCTATTCCATGGACTCACACGCATTTGGTCCCAGATCTGTCATACAAAGGAGATGCTTGACAGTCACATCTTTAATGACTTACATGTGCAGCTCATGGGGCTAACAGGATGGAGACTTTTCTCCCCTCAATAGTTATTTACTTAACAAAAGAAAAATAGAGAAAACTGAACACTGGCATCATGAAGGCTGCCGAACTGGGAGAGGTGACTTTTATCACAGTTGCAGCCTTCGGCTAAAGATGGAGCATTGGAAATAAGGGTAAGGCTTAAATATCTCTGGCAAGACTTCTGGTAACTTCATGCCCTGAAGGAGGGCCAATGTTACATCGAAGGCAAATTTCAAGCAAAAACTTTGGCCCGCTACTTCTACTGTATGCCAATACCCTCATGCCTTCAAACCTGAAGACTTAAAGAAGAGATCAGCTTACCATTTTTCCTAGCGTTGTAAGCATCTATTCAGTCAATATGCCAACTGACCAAGAAGTGCAAGGTCGCCCTTTAAACACAGGCCTTCCAGCCCTCACGTGCATGATTGCAGCTCCCTGACGACCCACGGGAGAAGAGCGCTGCTGGGATTATTTCCCACACCCAAGTCGGTAAGCCCGGCAGGCATAACCCACAGCTGGCATGCTGCGGCCTATGCGATGCAGTACCGGCTCTTCTAGAGACCACAGATCATCGGGGACTTGCGCGGGGCTCAGGAGATGAAAGCCCAGCCTTTCCATCCGAAGGCCCCAGCTGGACTTTCTCTCCTGTGGCAGACCAGCCCCTTCCCAAGCCCTGCTGGCTGACCCTTCCTGCCACTGGGCCGGGAAAGCCCAGGGGGGCAACGCAGAGCCAAAACTGCTGACAGCAGAATTGCACCTTGCTGCCCTTGGAAGGGAAACCAAGTTTTTCCTAGGAAACACGTGCACCAGAATTCACCCCTGGCTTCACGCTGCGGCTCAGCTGAGGCTGCGCGACCGGCACCGCTGAACTGTCCCCTCGCTCGTCCCGCCTGAGTAGCCTGACGTGCGTCCGAAACAAAAACTGTCATATCTATCTCACAGTGTTGTAAGTTATTTACTTTCAGATATCTTCCACAAATATTTCCTGCCCCTGTCCAACTTTCAGCACTCCACCTCCCCAGAACATGTACTTCTAGGCAAGCTACGATCAAAAACTGCAGCGTGTGTTGTGCTGCCAACTGGTTTCACTGCAGAGATGGAAAGCGAATTCCTCTCTGGAAGGGGAGTGAGGAAGGCAGTGGGAAGTCCTCTCTGGAGGACTTGGTTCTGAGGGTTTCCCCTTCAGATCTCGATGATTTCCTCAGAGGTTCTTCCAAAGACGGCAGTACTCCAACATCAAAGCTGGAGGAAACCACACTGCTGTGCTTCTGTTTGGCTCCTTTATCAGAAAAGTAGAGCGCTGCAGAAGACTCAAAGCCTCGCATTAATTAAACATCAGTGTCGCTAGGACAGAAATCATTACCTAAGGCTCTATTTATGGAAACGCTGTTGTTACTCCGCGGAAGAGACGCGTGACTGGAGAGGGAAGAAAGAAGGGAAGGAGAAGAGATAGATGTTACCCTGTATTAGTCCTTTAAATACATGGAAAGAAATCTTAAATTAATTAAGTCTCCCCATCAAGCGTCTAGCCTCTATTAGCTGTGAAGAGACAGGCTTCTTAGGGGGAAACAGGCACTCAAACACACAAAGAAACAGACCCACACCTCCCCCTCTCACAAATTACACCACAGCCTTCCTTTCTAATCGCTTTTATGATTCAGTCAAATATGTCCCGATTTTTCAGACTCAGTTAATAGTCATCATACATACAGCTGCACTGCCTCGGTGCAAAACAAGGATGGGCCCGTGTATGTACGCGCACAGTAGCTGAAAAGCGTTGCCCTCCTGTGATTTCTCCCAAGCTAATTCTCAGATCTGGCCCTCTCTTCCATGCCTCTGCCTCATTTGAAAATCCTTTGCTCTCCCCTTGCTTCTCTGTTGCGCTGTGCCTCCCTTTCTCTGTTGGTAGCTTTTATTTGCATTTCCTAGTTATCCACTTAATCTAGAGTACAGGAAATTGGATCCTGGCCCAATAGTGATATTTGCATAGCATTGTTCCCGTTTTCTGACTACTTCTTAAATTTTACGAATTTTCCAGGCTCTTTTTACAGTCCACTGGAGACCTGGAAGGAGACACCACGATGCCGGACTTCACAGTTTTATGGTGAGGTCTGTGGTACTTTGTGTTGCCCCAGCACCTACAGCACTGATTAATAAAACTATCAGATTTCATACAAAGAAGCCAATAACCTTCAGCCCTGGAAAAGGCAGCTTGGAAACTTGAACTCATGTTAGGGGCTCAGCGGTCAACAGCTAAATTATGATTACAAACCTGTCCTGACCAAGCTCCATCCATGTGCCTCATCCCCGTACTGTTCGCATGGATGAAACAACGCATTCATCCTGCGTGAACTCCATGCGTTTGACACCTTCCGAAGTTGTCTTGTGTGGTCTATCGCTTATATAGAAAAAAAGCATAAGTGGACCAGAAATCCTCGTGATAAAATTACCTGTCTGCATTTCTAATGAAATACGACTGGTATCTCCATGTAACTCTCCCTGTCAGCAGGATTGCCAAGGCACACCCTGCTTGCTTATATCGGTAAAACTCCTCAGTCAATCACTTCAGCATGAAATACAGCTTAAAATAAAAACTATACATCTGAAAAGACAAGCAGACAAAAGATATCCTAAGCTCCAGTTTAAAAAGTACCTGATTTCATCAGAAATGTTTCCAAATGTTCAATAGCTTATAGAAACACATCTGAAACCATATAGTTCACTTTCGACGTGTCCCTTGCCCCTCACATCACTAACACCATTTGCTCCTGACGGATTATTTTGACTTTGCTTTTATTTCTCATCTGAAATCATAATCCACTTGTTGATCAGCACGGGCTATTATTTCATGTGAGAAACAGAGTGTCTGAAGTCTCATCTGAGGTATCAGCAGTAGCATGCAAAACACTAACAATTTTAGGAGCTGCTTTTTATGTCAGGAGTCCCACAGAGCAAGCCAAGAGACATGAGAGGTTATAAAATTAACAAAGTAGGACAAAGTGGAAATCGGGCACATATCGCCTGATATTGAGCCTGATATTTTTCAGAAGGGCGGTTATTCTGTTAAAAAAGAATAAGATTTTTTTTGTAGTTTGAGTTGCCTGATACTTTTAAGTATACATATTCACACGAAATGCTGAAATAGCCAGATAGGTCAGAAATCTGTTTGGTGCAAACAGGTTGGGGGCCGCTCTGCCACGGCAGTCCCCAAACACCGCTGGCCGCTGTAGAAGGCGCTGGCGTTTCAGGGGGTTGTGTTTCCTGAGGGAAGCTGGGCAGCATGGCTAATCCCTCCGACAGTCCTCTAGGCCCTGGGAGGACGCGTCTGTGCGTGGATAGGACACGGACAAATTCCCACTCCTCACATACTACACCTTGCACTGGAGGCTTGATGGGGGCAGATGCCGTAATGGATATGATAAGATATCCCCCAAGGCTAAACGAGCAAGCGAGGCAGGGTGCGGGTGTCCAGGGTGGGGACCGCTTGATGGTAACTGCAGGGAATGGGAGGTACCTCAATCTTCACGGGAGCAGAGCGAGTTTCTCAGATTTGCCATAAACGAGAAGAGTCCCCCTGGATAGCTGCTGCAGAGTTTTAATTGGACTGCGAACGCCTGAGTAAGCTTCCTTTCTGATGTTTTTTTCATGCACTCATAACTCTGTCTTTGGACCCTTAGGGACCTTCGTGCCAGGCACGAGCACACGTTCAAGTACTGAAGTGGCTTGGTTCCAGCGTAAAGGGCAATTGTTCAAAACGGAGCAACCATCACAAGTACTGCAGGGACTGCAGGAAGCATCAAAATAAATGGCTGGACTGAAATCAGAAGATATCAAAACAGTGCTATCGGATCCTGAGCACTTCTCAAAAACTGTCTTATTTAGGCAGAAGTTAAATTTTCTTACGCACCACTTCTGACTGCTTGAAAATTTGCCCCACGTTGATCCTAACAGAGCAACCTACCTGATCCTAGTTTCCTTTTCTGTAAGAACCTCGTCAGCACTTTGAAAAGTTCATTAACCACTGTACCTTGACAGGCATTCCCAGCAGTACAACAGACAAGGTGTAATCTCATAGAGTAACAGCAGGAAATGCCTACCGTGGAATTATACATCGGGATGTTCTTGATGATGCTCTCTGATAGTGCCCTGGCACCTTCTCAATAGATTTTCACATCAAAGAATTGCTAATATAAACATACTTTGTTTACATTGCTCCTCAACATCTTCTAAACATCTATAAATCACTGATCAGGCCAACTTCTACAACTTCTAACCCATCCGTATTCCAAGTTCAGAGTTTGAAACACATTCTCTGATTCTAGTTAAATCGCTAACTCTTAAATCAATGTAAAGCTCCAGCTGACACACCGTTGAAGTTTTTTAAAAAGAGTACTATGATAGCTTTAAAAGGTTTTTTTGTGAGGAAAATGCCCAGCAGTTCACCGCTCCTATAAGTCCTGTAGAGTAGAACTAGATTAAATAGCCCTTCAACTTTGAACAATATCCTCATAATCCAGTGCATTTGATTTAAAAATACCGATGTTTAACTAAATTGCATATTAATAAGAAAAAAGCATTGCAATGCAGCTAGGGTAGGAACACACAACTTTCTGAAACACAACCACAAAAATAAGGAAATGAAGCTAGTATCTCCGCTTCCACCTCTCCGTGATAACTACTATACTTTATAGCCCACACATTTTGACCCAACATCGCCTTTTACTTACAGCTCTTGAAGACATGATTTTCTTCCTCAACTATTATTCTGATAGCTTTTGATATTGTAGTTGCTTGTGTTGACAGGAGGTAGCTTGCTGGAAGGTTGTGAGCAGAGTAGTAATTGTAGGGGACAGAAGAACATTACATCTGGGGGAGGAACTGAATTTATCAGTCAGAGTCGTGATATAATCTGGGTCACAACCACTTAATATGCAGTCAGCAATGTATGGTACATATAGCACAGACACACACATGAAGGTTGGGGAACAGAGGGCCTGCCGTCATTAAACGATATATTCCATGACTGGTTTTGTGCATGAGTGCTCCTCAGTGCTTAGAGCGCAATGTATTAACTTCTCATACTTTTAAGTATTTAGTTAACTGAAGTGAGGGTGCATCAGAGCAAAAGCACATTTGCTGACAGAAACCATTTTATCTCAATATATTGCTGACCCTGACGACGTTGCTGTAGTAAGGTACAACATGGCTATGGAGAGAGAAGGCACTACATACACTTCTTCCTTGGTCAGGTGTGCCAGCATGGTGTCCCCAGCCCATCATACAAATGTGTGCACCCTCAACTCAGGGAAGAGTGCTTTGATTCTGGAAATCAGGCTATTATGCAAAAAAGTTACAATTAGAACATGAACTGCGGTTAAAAAGGACTCCTTGTCCGAAAGCAAGAACCCATCAAACTCAACTACTGGAGGAGTTCTTGTTAAGCTCCCCCTTCAGACAATGCAAACACACACAGAAAACAAAGAAAAAGCATAAAGGCCTCATCGACAGCTCGGCTGCCCTCTTGCTTTCTTACCTACCAGCCACCTGGTTTTAGACAAACATACAAACGTATTTTGAAGTCATTCTTAATCCAAATCTAAATTCGGCATCTTCATCAGGCCCATCCATAGCATAAATTCCGTACTTCTGCTGTAATAAATCATATATTATTTTTTACATAAGTAGCATAATAGGTAAGTGAAGTGCTATATATAATTGAGCTCTTGCCCTCAAATTCACTAAAGTATAAACACTGACAGACAGATTACTTTTCTTCCCCTCATCATTTTACTTTGAAGTGAAGTCAAGTGTGGCTCTTGATCAAGAAGGCACTTGTACACCTGAGCAAACGTGTGCACAGGCCCACAGGAAACGTTAAACAGTTCAAATAGAAGCGTGGGGATTTCCTCTTAGCTAACGCTATTAGCCATGCTCGCTTTTTTCAAGATTAATTTTCCAGAGGAACCAAAACGATTAGGTTGTCACTGAGCATCAAAGCCACTGGTCATGCATCAAATATAAAGCAACCCTGCCTACAAAAAAATTACACTTCAAGTTACAGCTAAAAAGCATCTTAAAAATAAATGCACACTGAAAAAGAGACAGCATAAGCAACGAGAACTGTAGAAATGTCTGATGGTGCCGGCACGCTTCCTGGGCGCTGCTCAGACAGTAAACCTACTGGAAAAATCTGTTGGAAAAAGAAGAGTCATTCCTGCTGTCCTTCCCTACATGGAACTGCCAGAGGAAGGTGGAGTGACGTTCCCACTCAGGAAGGTCAGGTGAAGCAAGCTGAGAGGACTATTTTGTTGGGTAGGCAAAAACACGCAAAGCATTTCCTGCAGCTATAGTGACAAAGCTTAGGCTGTAGTGCAGGCAAGTGCCATGCCTCAGGCTGATCCGCAGGAGTTGCGTAAGTGGAAGGCAAACGTTAGTCAGAAGAAAAAGACCAGTTTCACCATCAAAGTGGAGTTTTCTTGCATATTGATAGAGTCCATAAACTACAGATAAGGACAGTCCCTAAACTTTGACACAAGAATAATCAGTTTGAACCGACAGTTTTCCAATTAAAAAACCAGTGGTGGCGTTTGCGGTTTTTGTTTATGGTGCTTTAGTTTTTTCAAGCAAAAAGACCGATCACGTGTATCAATAGAATGACATAAAAAAACGTGATCTGTTATTTTCACCCGCATGGAGATTATCCAGTTTTTTTCTTTGCACTTGCTGCAGCAGTATTAGGGAACCAGCTACGAGCAGATGCATACACACTTACTGGCGCAGAGTCCAGCTCTGAAGGTCCTTCACTCTACGCTGACAGCATCCCGGCTGCATCATGTTCAAGTTCGCATCTCACTCGTGTCCTGCAGGAGCCTTCCAGTAACCCCTGCATGTGTCTAAGACTCTAGCAGTGAGCAATGCACAGCCCAACTAATGGAGCTATGGGCTACCTCAATGGAAATGGAAATTTGGACATTTTCCACTTCTTTGCCTGACTTCTCTTAGCTGAACAGTACCATGCTTCTTAGGATCAAAACAGAAACAAATGCATCATTTCTGTATGAAGCCAGCAAATGGGAATCAAGCCGAAGTGCGCACAGGCTAAATTGAGAGCATAGGTCTAAGTATCTGATGACTGACTGAAGCCTGGCTTCTAATAGACCAAAACATAACTGTCAAACCAGTGCTGGAATACTACTCTTGAAATTTCATTTCATCTCTGAGATTGATTTCAGTCAGCTGAAACCAAATTGGTAACCTACACGAGCAATATTGTATGTGCTAGTATTTATATGTTCATTATTTGGGTACAAAGCGAAGCTTTAAATATAATCCGAGCTGGCCCTTTCTTCCAAGTACCAGTTAGATGTTGTGCATAAGAGTCTGTAAAAAAAAAAATCTGTAAGAATTTTCTGCAATGTAGAAAAGACTTTAAAATGTCAGTTAAAGATCCCTTCACAAAACCCATTTCTTCCATGAAATCCACAAATATTAATGAACAGTCACCAAAAATTCTATCAAACATCCATCCTCAAACAATTAAGGAGTGAAAAAAAAAAAACAAAACAACAAAACCCAAAAAACCAAAACCAGTGTGATGTCTGGTTCTGGCAGTAGTTTCTGTGCTGGCTGTGCTTCGCGCGGTACGCTGCTCGGGAAGGCGAGCACATGCAGCTCCTTTCCCCCTCCACGCTCCTGCTCACATCTTGCCAAGTTAATCACGTTTCCTGCAACATCCAAGGGAATTAAGGAGCCTCATGGATGGCTATGTGGAAAAAAGATGGAGAATGCATTTCCCACCCCCAGGCACGCAAGCTGCTTCTTCGGGTGGGCTTTCCTGGCAAGCAGTCCATTTTCACAGTGCAGCATCCTACCCCCCAGGTACTGCTACTGCCTTTGCCAGGAACAGTTTGGAAGGTCAGTGCAGGAACACAAGTGTCATCTACATTCATAGCTTTGTCCAGCATCAGCTGAAATGTTCCTCATAAAAACCTCATTAGCTCTTTTAAAGTTCATTAGCTGCTGTACTCAGTCATTCGCACCAAAATGACAGAGGGGTGTAATCTCTTAAATACCAGCAGGAAGTGCCTACTGTCAAATTTAACACGATGATTTACTTTGATGATACCCCGCCATGCGATAGGATGCATTTTCACATCAAAGACTTCATGCTCATTTCTCACATACTAACTCCTTGGGCAGACAAGCCCTAAGCCCCATTTGCAAAACACAATTTTCGACCTTGAAACCAAGAACTCATTGCAAGGACAGACATGACCAAACTACTTATTCAAGATAAGAAGCGGGTTCTTCAGCCCCTACTAAGCAATGTAGTAATCCTAATTAGCAGTATTTTCCAAGTAATTATACTCTTAGAATAACCATGTTAATAAAAATAACAAACGAGAGGGCACCCGGGATAGTTCTATCTCATGTCTGTTGAAATTCTACTAATAGCTTCTGGAATTCATACCAGCGCACAGTTTAACACACACACACACAAAAAAAACCAAACAAAAAAACCCCAAAACAAAACAAACAAACAAAAAACAAACAAAAAAAGGTGATCTTGAACATACTTCACAATTCAGCTAAATCAAAGCAAATCTTATTCCCCTGAAATCTGATTCAATGTCAGTTGATGCAAATGAGCATTAGTTGAATGAATGAATACCTAAGCGCATTCAGCCTTGGTGCCAAAATCACACATGGAATAACTTGTTGATGAATTTGCCTATATGGTTATCAAGAAAAAATTTTCTGCTTCTTTGCAAGAATAACACCGGTTATTAATCTCCCAGGAAAAGTTATCTATTAAACAATGATAGCTACTATACAGAATTTAATTCATTCCAATTTTCCTTATCCAGACACATGTCACTGTTAGACAAAAGATCTGGCACCAAAGATTTTCTGGGAAAGGCTGCAACTTATTAAGGTGAAAAACACATCCACCATTCGCAGTTGCATGGTCAGGAACATCTTTTACTCCTTTTGAACTGAAGTCCTCAGCTGGCTCAACCTGTTGTTTTGGCAGCCCTCTAAGGAAAGGTGATTTTTGGCTACCTTGACAGATTCCAATTTTCCTTTAACCCATACTTCAGGGAAGCTTGTTTCTTTTCGGTATTCTCTCAAACCTGTCGAATAAGCAAACGTTCCAAGATGCCCCAAGTATGGACTGCCATCTCCACGTGATGGAGAGAACTTGTGATTTCTTTCTTTCCCTTTCCCTTCCTTTCTGTTTCTTTCTTTCTAAGAGTCAAAAACATGCCTCTCCAGCATGGACATCGAGCACCATTCGCCCTGTGATTCCCCAAGAAGCCAAAGCCATGTGCTTTCCTCTCTGGGAACAATTACAAAGCTCCATTCACCGAATGTATACAGGGTTCTTAAATATTCCAGAAACTCAACTTATCTTTTGACTAGTCTAAAACTGCACCTAGGATTATAACAGGATGCCTTGATAAGAATCTTCAAAGCTGGTGCTGCCTGTGCGCACGCGATCCCGCGCACAGGCGCTCGTGTGCACGAAGATGAGGCAACGGAACGGCCCAGCAGCCAGATGCTTGTTCTCTCTTTCTCCCCAGAGGCAGCCGTGTGCACGCCGTGCCTCAAGTCATTCACTCCAGAGATAAAGCGATAGCGGTCCTGACGGTTTCTGCTCTCTCGACAGCGCGTGATTCACCAGCTGACCCAGCTGCAGATGCGCTGCCTGCCGCAGCCCTCCATTCCCGCCGCTTACCCAAAGAAAACATACAAGAACCGGCAAGTCGGAGGCCTCCATCACACGTTGCCCTACCCAAAAGATAAGGCGAGGAGACTGAGGCATCCCTTTGGTATGCTTTGACTTGGTATGCTGCTACCTGAGAAGGACCGAGCCCGTGCCCAGCCCCGCTTGGAGCCAGCTTCCCCTGGGGTCCGTAGCCAGCGTGGCCATCCGTAGCCAGCGTGGCAGCAGCGCGGCTGTTCCCGGCCGTGCGGCCAACAGAGTGAGAGGCAGCAGCTATCAGACACCGCGTCAGTATTGGACAAGGGCAAAGGAAAGAGAACTGGTGCAAAACAGCAGGGTTGAGGGAGAGGTGGACAAGATTTTCCTCCCCACGCACAGCATTTACACAAAGAAGCAGTTACCACAGAGCCAAAACGGTCAGCATTTACGTCTAGCTGCAGCAACCGCCTGTGCCAATTTTTGACTTGGTGTCTGAAAACCCAGTGCAGAGAGATCTCTCCCTCTTGTCCCTCCTGTCCTTTTGTTCTTCCACATGGCCTCTTAGCTTGGCCTGGTTTTGTATTTACGGCGGTTGCGCAGCCCACGTACCTAGAACCTCATTCCTTAGTTTCTTTGGAAGTAAGGTCTGCGGACTCCGTGTATACATGGCAATAACTATGGAAGGAAGGAAGGGGTTAAGGATGGATTTCGTTCACTGTTCCAATTGCCCCATCTGCCATTAGCCTATTGACCATAAGTATAACAATGAACCTACCGTGCCAAATCCTTAAAATTAGAACCATCTGAAATGCCTCTCACCCGCTGAATGTTTTTGGGGAGTTTTTCCATGTGCCAAATAACGGTGCAGTTTCATCCTTTACAACTTCAGCAAAGCTTCTGAAAATAGCTTAGAAGCCCAGCTAAAATGAGAATGTGCCCTTAACCATTGCTATAACCCTGGCCCAACCAAACGCGCAAGCCCTTTTGTCTTTGCCGGCTAAGCGACAGCTACAGATTTTGTATTCGCCCATTATAAGCACTTCAAAACATTTCTGTGAGGGTCTTGACAATCTTCCAGTAAAAAGCAGCTGTCAAAATGCATCGTACAATATACTAGCAGACCTCCTCCACACTGCTGCTATAATTAGATGTGTGTTTTTCGGGGTTTGTTTTTTTTTTTTTTTTGGGGGGGGGTGTGTGTTTTTTTTTTTTTTGGCTTTAAAGCAGCTTGCAGAGAATATAATTTTCAGTTTGACTAAAGAAAACGTTCAGAGCACATCAGGTCCATAATTATATTTCAATTTGAGAAGAACGTGTTCAGTTCAAAAGCAAGCAACCAGCAGAGTTGGTGGTAATTTATTTTACCTTTCACAGCTTCTGAAAGCCAAACCCTCAGAGTAACTACAGTTCACAAAGTATGCAGGAATTTAGGACCTCCTTCCCAAGTGAGCTCAGCATCCACATGTCCCCTTCAGGGCAGCACTTTAGAGGTAGAAGCTCTGAAGGTTTTACCCTCCAACTCCCTTCTGACACTTTCTTGACTTCAGTGAAATAGAGAATTCAACTCCCCACCTCAACGGCCATGGCAAATTACAGAGAAAAGGGCACATCTCCTATTAGGGTCTGGCTGTTTGTGGTGCTCTTGTAACACAAAATACCAATAAACAAGGCTTAACTGCCTTTATGGACGGTGTGTGTCAATGCAACTACGCAAAAGAGCCAGAGGTTAACGAGGAGCCTGGCTCCAAAAACATACATGAGCACATTTTTGACAGCTCTATTTAACAGGGCTTCTTTTTCAAAGGCCTTGGCCAAACGCGCCCCGATACAAGCACGCTGAAGCCAAGGGTTGTACAGGAGCAAATCTGACCCTGTGCTGCATGGTCTCACAGCCTGTTCTTAGGCCAAATGCCCACTAGTGTCCCAGGAAGTTTTACCTGGGGCACAAAGAGAGTTTCAAAATGCGGTTGGTTTTCCAGTAATTCTTTAGGTGCGACGTACAACTGAGCCTTGCCAGGATCAGGACAAGAACTACACTCTGACTCAGAGTTACAATTTCTCCCACCTTCCCCCAGAAGAAAAAGCTGTGGGTTTTTGTTATTGCTGTGTTTTTCTTAGTATTTCCACCTTTTCTCAATAATTTCCCCGGTCTCCAGACCTGAAGAGTCCCTGCTTGTACTTGCTGCAGCCCTACCCCACCTCCTCATCTCCCACGCTCTCTCCTTTCCCCCTTTTCTCCTCCTGTGTTCGCTCATGTTTCTCTCATGTTCACACCATTGCTATCTTTATGTTGCTGAAAACACACTAGTTCCTTTCTACTTCCCGTTCACAACTTCATGCTTTAAAAAATAAAAGGAATTGAAAATCATTAATCTTTTAAAATTCAAAAAGTTATCGTTTTTCCACCTGTGGGTTGGTTTTGGTTGGTTGGTTGGTTTGCCTTTTTTTAATTGCTCTGCTCTCCTTTTTGGAGCTTTTCAGTGCAAGCCTCTGAAGAACTGCATTTGCAAACTGAAGACGACATTCTTTTGCAGTCGTTTATCAGGAGTAGCGTGATAAACCGTGAGGACCGGCAATGCTGCCTTTCTCCATCCAGGCTCTCCTCTTGGTCTTCTCTTCCTCCAGTTCAGTCCACCAGCTCGTTGTTTCCTAACGGTCAACTTTTACACCCTTATGGTCTGTTTTTTGCTAGGTTTATTTCTCCAACATAACAGCTGCTCCTACCTGCCTCCCTCCTTTCGACAAGCTAAWAAGGGTCAGACTCGATGGCAGTACTTACGCAGAGACTGATTATTTCTGTTTTTTCTGTTAAAAGGAGACAAGTGGATGAACAATGCTTCCAACCCTCCCACTTACCAAGGACACACTCTCTTACGGAGCTGCACCAGAGCAGTGACGTCTGCTGTCTGCGTTAGTTGTTCTAGCAACAAAGCAGCGGAAGACAAAGGAGTCGGAAATGAGAAGGGAACCTGGTCCTTGACAGGCTATTTTACATTGGCAAAGGACTGCTGGGTAAGGTTACTGTTGTAGATGTTGGCTTTTTAACCAGAAAAGGATGACTGTGTGGTTAGGACAGAAGAAACAGGGCAAAAAATAAACGGTTCTTGTAATGAAGGAAAGTTTGGGAGTTTTACAGGTCTCTCTGCTAGGATCTGTGTGGTTAAACAAGCACGTAGGTGCCCTGGAAGAAGGGGTGATRTGAAGCAGCGATAAAGCCTGCTGAAGAGACCAAGTTGTTGAGGTTAATAGGGGCTCCAGCAGCAGTCATTCCACCTCCCCCCAGTCAAACATCAGGAGATAAATCACAGATACRAAATGGCTTCTGTACAAAGAACGTATGAGTAGACTAAGATGATGTGGAATAATACGACAGAATGACCTAGAAAGGGATTTACATTTCACGACTCCAAGGAAGAACTGGCGACCACGAAACGAGACTAAGAAGTTCAGAGCTAGCAAAGGGAAAGGCTCCTCATGCAAGGGATAATGCATCTGTAGCACTCCCTGTCACCACATGTGGATACCAGAAGTTTACTTATGTTCAAGAGGCAGCTGGACAAAGACAGGGAAAATAAAGCCACAGGAAGTTACTGAGTCCCCTCTGTCTCCCAGAAGCCTCTATGCTACCATTCAGATAGAACTGGGGACGGCCAATAATAAAGAATTTAAATCCCTAAATATCATCTCCTAGCTGTTCTAGCCGGGCAAGAAGCTAAATGCAGAAAGAAAAAGAAGTGGACAGTGAACGTCCATCTACAACTCGAAAAAGCCAGCTTAATTTTTTTCCCTAGCTAATGTATTTAAACGAGTTGTCTGAAACAATGAGTAACCTTGAAAACATACACAAGAATCTATCCAAAACAGGCTATATAAACATGTTAAAGCAGTCCACAGCTACTTTGAACCTCAGCCTGGTCCTACATAATACATCAGCACTGTATACTGTACAGCTCTCCAATCTTGCCAGTTCTAGGGTTGTATTTTTATGCTGACGAATTGCCCTCTAACAATCTTTCCTTCATACTTAACGAAATAATTTTCTCCTCCATTTCTTCAGTTTGTTCTTTATTTTGCATAAAAAAATCCCTTATATTCATGCTTCAGCTCCTCTGAACTATTCTTACTCTTTCACTAGGCAAAACAGAAAATCAGTAACGCATCAAGTAAAAGCTTTTTGTACACCGCTGCTTTTTTCTCGAGAGCAAGCGTGAATCTCTCCTAAGCCAAGATTCCTAATACCTCTGCTACCCACTCAAAAATGCGGTCCTATTTATCAAGGCTATGTTGTGAAGTAGACGTGGCTTTGATCTTCATTTGGATTCATCACATGCTTAGTCATTTCTTTCTGTCGATAGCATTCCATATCCTCAATTCTTTTATTTAGAAATCTGATACAGTTTTGAGTTAGGCAGCTTCAAAAATAATTCAAAAGTCCTCAACAGTAGGGAGACTCATTAACCTTCATGTCTTGCTCTAGTACTTGAACATACAAAATCAATATAATCAAGTATTTTAGTAGAAAAATAGGGAATTTTCAGGTGATTAGAAAAGGCAGACAGCCTGAGACTTCAGGGAACTTAACTCTTTTTTGGTAAGCTCAGTGTTTTGGGGTTTTTTTCTGTTTTGTTTTGGTTTGGGGTTTTTTTTTGTTGGTTTATTGAAATGACAGCCTAAGTATCTATGTTGTGTATCTTGAGAGGTGATCTTGTGGCAAAGTGTCACAGAACCATCATAAATAGACCCCCGCATTCCAAACCCATCTAAATCATGCCCAGGCTTATCTCATAAGACACAATTCAACTCTCATTTTTCACAGCAGATACACGCCAGCAATAGCAGCTTCCTTACAGAAGCCTCGTACTTCTCTGGTGTGCTGTCTCATCACTTGGATAGTTTGTAGAAGCTCGAGGCTGTGACATTATGAGCTGCTCTGAGGCATTAGGAAGACCACATACACCTGCAGCCACAGGCATTTTCCTCATTGCTGCCAGAAGGCTTTCCAGTTCAAAATTACCATGATTATTTCTTGTGCATGAAGTTGCAGGCAAACACGATCACAACATCAACTCTGAGTCACCACTGACCATTTTGACGCTGCTGGTGCTTACACTGAAATGGCAGAAAGCGTGAATAAAGCTGCCTCAAAGGCAACGCACCACTTTTTACCAGCAGAGTCGCTTCTGTACCTCTTCTCCAAGTTATCCTTTGCATGGGGTAGCTCTGGAAGTCCAAAAGCAATATAAATTCACAGGATGTATTCAGTCTAGTAAGGATCTGTCTAGCGTACAACAGCGCAGAACCATCAGACTCGCAAATAAAATGTGTAATGTACAAACTGCTATCCTTAGGATAAAATACATGCCTATTTCTGTTAGTCATACCTACTTGTTAATCACCTGTACCGCTGCGTGCGCGTCACTCGCCCACCACCCTTAGACACACAAGCCCGTCCCTGCGGTTGGTGTACACGGACGCAACGCTGTCCAGATCTGTGGAAACGGGCCAGGTGACAGCGACTGTGCCTAGTCTGCATCCACTCGGCTGCAGCAGACAGGTACCAGAACAGTCAATGCTGTTCATTACCAACCTGGAAAAGCCCTCTGGAAAAGTTCCCAACCAATTCTATGGCTCATGCCGTTTCGTTGGAATAGGATCCGTTTACCATCGTGTACTGGTGGACACGCTGGGCATTTCTGATATTTGAATTCCACATGGAATGCGTTCAGACAGCTAACTGTGGCCAGTCACTTTCTTGTCTTTACTTTTGAAATATAGATATACAAATAACTGCAGAACACTCAAAATGACAAAATATACCTTCACCGCTTTCCTATGAACTGGCTTAATTAAACCGTTTATCCATAAGAACCAGAACCAGCAAGAAATGACACAATTTTTATAATAGAGATTTTTAACTGGAGCCCCGTAACAAATTAGCCTGGGTTCTGTCTGTAGCCTGATAATTATGCTACATTTCTATTACTGCTCGTGTATTTTTCTTTTCAGTTAGAAGTTTTCTTTTGGGAGTGCGGAGGAGACAAGAGATACTTGCTCACCGGTATCAACAAGGAGAGAAAAATGGTGCTGGCTTCCCATTCAGTATTAACCCAAAACAATATTGAGTGGCCTGTCAAACAATAATTGAGCTGGATTTATACCTCTCGTGCTCCTGAAACGTATGATAAACAGAGGGGAGGTCCTCGCAGCAGAGCAGTACTAACAGAAACATCCACTTGATAATTAACTGCTTTTTTACTAGACCAGCTCAAAGATTTAACGTGTTTTCTTCAGCTCCCCCAATTAGTCCTATCCAAAATCCCAGCCAAGTTGGCCGGGTGGCCCCACACCAGCGAGGGAAACCAGAGCTGTATTTGGTGGGGATCCACCGTGGTGTTTGCAATCCCGGTGCTCAACTGCCCTGCGGGGAGGGAGGGGAGAAGGCAGAAGGCACCCATTTCCCAGGATCAGCCCTGGAGCTCTTGGACATCATTGTAAGGGGAAATTCCTGAGGTCTCTGAATGAGGAAGGTGAGAATTTATCTTGGGTTTTTACTAACATAGCCCTAAAGCTACAGGTATTTTATGCCTACGGAGATTGAACCACATGCAAAGTCTAAAGCACTCGATGGATTTTGACCCTTTCTGGGAACACTATTGAGAAACCAGCACCCGATCCAAGCTAAGACCTCAGGACTCGTTCCACGGGTGAATGTGGCAGATGAGCAGAGTATGAAAATAAAAGGATTCGCATCATTCGGTACCCCATCCCTACAACGGACAGTAAGAAGGCTGTGTCCCCTGGGGAAAGAGAGCACCTGCAGCACAGCCAGGACGCCCTAGATTAGAGGAATAGAGCACTGAACACTGCGGGATCCGGTCAGACATTTCCTATCCTGTTTTCAGGGTGAACGGAATCTACACCCTGGGTCCACGTTTTTCACTGGACCAGACCTGGCTTTTTTTTCTGCCACTAAAACATATTCATTAACTTCAGTAATTTGCAACTGTTGTACATACAGATGTGTCAATACTCCTGCTACAGATTAGTTTGCAAAATAATTAAGGATCGAATACTAAAGTTTTAATAAAGTTCCACTGAACGTAATGAGAAATTTACTTGAGTAAGAATGAAACCCAATTGATTTAATCTGTGGATTTCACTATGAAAAGCTCAAACTCATGTCCCCCACCTCACTGTACATATGCATTGTGGCCAGTCCTTCGGCTTCATGACTTGGGGGTGACTCAGCATAACGCCCGACGCGGGCGCACCGTACAGAACAGGCGTCCGGAGGAGCAGGCATGGGTCTGCTCAGGGTTAGGAGAGCCCTGTCACACCAGGATCAGCTGTTGTTTTCAAAGATGCTTAGAATTTAAATGACTTGAGAATTTTCAGTTACTGAGCATGAAATCGCATCTTCATGCTTGGGCTATTACAACGATTCCAGTCAAGTTCCAGGAAGCGAACGCTGGAAAGGCAGGAATGGTTGCCATGAGCTTCACACGCCATTTCCAGGGCCAAATTCACCCTTGTTATCATTCCGGCGACTTTACTGTAGCTATACCAGAGATGACTTAGGTTCAGTGAATTCCACAGATGCGTGAAATAAAAAGGGGTTTTATGCAAGTGATGGCAGTCGTGCCCTGTGTCCATCTCTGAGCATTTTCCAAGTCTGGGAGGCCAGGAAGACATAGCAAAGTCTGCAAATCTTGCCGATCGTGCATGCGGCAGAACACCTCGCCAGCTCTCATCCGCCCAGAGCGAGAGCAGAAAATGGAGCCCGGGAAGCTCAAAACAGGGAGGCAAGAGAGGCTGCTGGGGTAATGGCTTCCCTGCTGGCTGCCATTTCTGCTTGTTAAAGGGGAGGCGAATCGCACGTCATCTATAGCAGCAACACTTCATCATTTCAACTTCCCTGCCAACTCACTTGTTGCACCACAAGCAGGGGCAGAGAGAAGATCCATCCACTCTCTGCCAATTGCCCTCCAGGGAGCACGGGGAGCTGCCGTCCCCGTCTGCACCCACGCGCCCACCCCTCTACAGATACGGTGACCAACTAGGTCCCTACCACTGCAACATAAATAGCACGCGTGCCTTGCGGGGAGGGAACAAGTTAGCTGTCGGTAACTCTCTTGGCATCATCCTGAATGCAGATGAATGCAAATCTCTGACTTGTAAGCGAAGCGCAAAGATGGGAAAAGGCAGATTGTACGGATAGAGCTCTGGTGCATAAGTCACGGTGCTGTGTAGCACACCAGAAGGCTTTAATTATGCAGATCTCTTTCAAGGTCTGCTTTGAAAGCGGACAAAGGCTAATAGGCAGTTGGGAGGTATTCTCTTTCTGCAAAAAGTGTTGATAGTATCTGAAGCAAGGAAAACATTTGAAATATAACTTAAACCAAAACTGCTAACCCCACAAGTTGGGTTTCCCAGCTTCGCATCTGCCTCTGACTCACCATTATGCCTTTGCTTCCGTAACACTTTCTTATTTTTTTCCGGAGCTTCTTTCTCCGCTGTTTTCCTCTATCTATTTTATTCCCTTTCGTTCCTTGAAAAACAGCATCTCTTTACCCTGAACTATTTGTTCTCGTTTATGTCACTCAATGTCTTCCCAGATCTGAGGATCTCTTAGTTCTCCCTCCTGCTTTCCTAACCACATACTCATCCAAGCCTCCTTCGCTCCGTGCCCCGATGAGGAGACAGGCCTGGCAGAGCACGTAGGAGCTAGCAGGCAGCTCAGCAAATGCCATGGGAAAGGGGCGCTTATACTACGCAGGAAGCAGCTGGTCAACTTGCAGAAGATAAATCCCTCAACACCACCTCCGTCCAGCCGAGAAGCACTAGCACAGCTCTGCTTCTGCAACCACAGGGAAGAAGAACAACACGTTGTCACAGCAGAAACAGAAAAAAAAGGAAAATTTTCTCTCTCTCCTCTGCAAGATACCTGCCCTTATCATCGCTGTGCCAGTGCCTGCCAAGGCACCGTGGTGGGAATTCTTTGACACAATGACTACAGGTTAAAAACCATACTTCAGAAGCTGGGACAACACCTTTTCTCCGTTAGTCCCAATAACAGAAATAAAATGCACTCTCTCCAAAACATCAGTAGCAGGTCCCTTATCTTCCTGCAGACCAGCTATTGAGACATCTTTACCAGCTCCTACATACACACACATCAGAGGATTTCCTTATTTGAACCCAAGCCAAGCAAGACCCGATGAGCTGTAGATGTACACGCTACGGCAGTCTTTTGTTTACGTTAACCCTACAAGTCAAACACATCCTTCTCATTCAAAAGAACTGACTTCAAGTATCATTTTGGAAATGCTCAGGCCTCAGCTCCAGGTATGTTGCAGCACACTTCTTGTCAATTTGAATTTCTAATACACTGTCACAGAGTATTACAGTTGGCAAAAGTAACTTGGGGCTGGCAGAAATGGTTTTGTCTGCAACGTTAAAATATAAAGAAAAGTATCGCCAGCCAGAACCATCATCTACGTGTACAAGACACAAATTCTTTCATAGAATGCCAATGCGCTCAAATGGCATCAACTGTAGTATTTATTCTGTTGAGTCAGTGTGTTCGTAAACTCCCAGTCAACTCACTCACTGGCATATTTTGGTGTGTTCCAATAATAAAACTGCACGTTCAAACCTCCTCTCACTCTCCTACATTTATTTATAGTTGAGTTACTCACGCAAGTATGCTTAATTATTAGGAGCAGACACTAGAATTCGCCATGGCTTCTACCCCTGCTTATGGGCAGGGCAGAAATCTCTCTCGCGGAATGCAGTGCCAAAGCCTTAAGCGGCTGGAGGAAAAGGGAAACAAGGCAGAGGCTTTCCCCACCGGCCAGCCGAGCAGAGTTCTTCAGAGTCCTAATCCAGAACAACTCGCTTACAAGCTTCACACTGATTTCAGAAGTCGTCTTAACCTGAATGGAGTGCAGCTACTTAACCTTACAGGAACTGCTTCTCCACTCTCCAGCCTGAATATATATAGATATATTTTCATGGGACATCTGTTCTCTGAGACCAGAGAGCCGTTTCCAAGTGTCAGCCAACTTGATGGTAACCTTTTTCAATGAGGTATGTGAAAACATACAAGATAACTTTTAAACTTAAGTCCATCCTGGAGGAGATACCATGGGCAGCAGCTGCTTTCAAATGTCTTGGAAGAGAGAGAAATGAGCAGTGATTTCCGGGAGGCAAAAGAGGAAAACTCACAGCTTACTAATGTGCTTCTGTCCTGATGATCATGACCAGAGTCGAGTTTTCAAAAGAACAGTCTAAAAAAATATTTGGTTTAGACCTGGTTTCAAAATCCCCTGATACTGAGAGACTAAGGAATATCATAGACCAGGGATAAAATGCAGGTGCTCGTCGGGCTTGCAGACTGGCACGTACACTTGAAAGGAGTGGACGGCAAGAATGGAAACGGCGGAAGGCAGGATGCTCTTTATGGAAGGAATACCTCTTATCTGGCTGCGTGGAAGCAGGATAGAAAAAGATGGCTTGAGCAATATGTTCTTGGCCGCCCTCTTTACTGGCAAGACAAAAATGATCCAGCTCAAACCTTCTCTGTTCACAATTACTGGATCTCACGTACTTTTCAAATAGGTTAGTATTCCAGGTTTGTTACAAAAACCAGACTCCTAACACTCACGAAAATCAAACATGCTGTAAAACGGCTGGTTAGTGGGTAGCCTGTCTCCAAAAATCACAAAGCAAACTAAATGGAAAAACACAAAACTTAGTAGCTACAAAATAAAAGTATCGGTGTGTTAATGACACTCAGTYTTCCATCCACACAGAAGAAACAGAAGATGGATTTGATGTTTCAGGGTGGAGTTTTGCTCGTCTGTTTGCTTTTTTTCCTCCCAGAACGGATCACTTCGGGTATGTCAGATAATACCACCTTTCAGTTGTACTATAGTATCACCAGGAATGAACTTCACGAGTTTAATTCATTGTTATTCATCATAGGCATAAAGAATGGGTTAATAGGCAAAAGTCCTCTACTCTTCTTTTTAAAAAACACCCCACATAGATCAAATCTTAGCGAGCGTAAATCAGCTTACCAAAAGCAATGAAAAATCACTTTACACAAGCTGAGCATGTGATTCTGTTCTTAAAAAGAAGGAAAGAACCATAGCTGTTACTACCACAAAAGTGTTTGTTTTGAAAGGCCTTAAACTCGCTTACAGACACAGAGTTGGTGTCGTCGTCCCACCGCTGGAAACAATCACATAAGCACATGAAAAGGCACAGGTACCAGACTTCAAAAAGGAAATCCCGCAGGAGGTTTTTCCCTTCTGTTATGGAAGAGAGCAACGGAGATGAACACAGTTGTCACTTCTCGACTCAAAAAAGAGACCAAAACTGCTGCTGTTTTTTCATGAAAACTCTCCTTTTTCCTCTACGTCCGCATTGTGCGTATTCAAGGTAAGGCCTTGTGCCTACACCACAGCAATCCGTCCTGAATGAAGTTGACCTGAGCGAGTTAGGCAGAAACAGGTCCGCGCAGCTGGGCTAGAAGCAAGTAAGACCTCTAACTTTATTGCTGTATGCAGGATTTAAATTAAGTCTTGAGACAGACATCCTTCTGCATTAGGGCAGATTTGCCTTTCAAGGAATTATCTCTTTATTCACAAAATGACCCATTACCAAACCTATCCTTTACATTCTACAAAGTCATAAAAACTACCAATCTAGAACTGAATCTCACTTCTTTTTTTAATAAACCACCATTTTCCCATGAAGCTAGGGCATTTTTCTCCTGGAACACCTTCCCACTTTCACTTATTGTACATGATCAGCTTCCCACTTTTTTTTAATTACCGAACAAGTGATTTTTTTACAGAGTGGCATCTCATAGCAGGCATGAGCACAGGATACGCAAGTCAGTGCCACAACTCCTGAATGACGTGCAAGTCACCGAAGTGTTACCAAAGCGTATAATGAGACAACCGTACTGACCTCGGTGCTGTGCCTTACACCGGTACATCCCTTCCCTGCGTTCGTTTGTCTTTTCTGTCCATTTCTGATTTAAACGTAGGCTGCACACAAGCAGAGCAAAACTTTGCCTTTAAATTTTTTCAAGTAGACATAGTATTTATTCCATGTCTTTTGATTAATCCTCCTAAGAGAAGTTAACAAGTCTACGGGTTTAAGATAGCGTTCGTGCCAACCTCTGAGATGCTATACCTACAGCTCATAGCACAGCTGCTCGGCAGGAGTATCTGCCACAGGGAACTGTGATATACTTTCTATTATTGGTGAGAGGGTTGGTGTTAAACACACGAGTAGCTACGCTCCACAGTAATTTATGTTTCTAAATGCCTAACTATATGGCGTACAGTTAAATATTGTGTGAATGCCTACACTTACTGTATGTGCACAGGACACTACAGTCATCTACTTTGGAGGAGATCTATGAATAACTGCTGAAAGATCACATCAAAAGAAAAGAATTTTCAATCTTCCCAACGAGAGCASATGGGAGAGAAGTGCTTCAGCAGATCCCTTTCATAAGCAACTTGGTGCTGAGCAAGAGCTCAGATCGTGAACGCACATCAAAAGTGGTAATGCACATCCTCTGTCGAGGGTGGAGGTTTAATCCTAACCCATTCTTTTCTCAACTTCCCCAGCCTGAACTCATTCAGGATGGAGCATTATGTCAGCTGCACTCCAGTCTTCTGTCCTCACAGGCATGGTGTAATTCAATCTACGGCAGCAGTAGAGATAAAGAAGTAGTAGTATAAAAATAGAGTTGGTTAATATCTGCAATTAGTTAAAGCCTTAACCTTTGAAGATATGAAAGAAGCAAACTAAAATCGTGCCCTGAAATGAAACGATCACAACTTCATAGGTATATTGCATGCTACAAACTAGGCATAAGACCAAACTGATCTCAATCTCTCAAACCCAGAAGTACGCAACACCGATAGCCCCCACAGCCATTCCTCTACCCCAGTACGTTACCAGGACCAACTGCATCTCAAAGCAGAGAAGCACCTCCAAAAATGGATTTGATCTCACTGGGTCCAGCTCTGAGATTCAGAACCCCTAAACCAAAATGGGGACAAGGGGGGTTCACGCTACGACACTCAGGGAAGCTAGTAAGAGTGGATCTGGAAGGGCTCATCAACACTTCTGCTATTTCAAACCCAAACAGTAAATGCCATTACGCAATGTGGTTTGGCAAACTTCAAGCACCAATATTTAGGCAGGTTGGGTTTTTATTAGAACCATTCACATGGCACTGACCCAAACCAGCGTCTGAGTTTGGGGGCACTGTCATAGTAGATTCCCTCTTAAAACGGCCAAGATTTTTCTAAGAACTACCTCTGAAGGAGCAGCAATTATCTGTCCGGCAACTTCTGTCTTTTTTGAACGCAACAGTTTTCTTCACATTAAAATTTGTACTGCAGCATCTCTCCGTTCACGGGGATGCTTGAGGTGGAGCAAGCACAGAGGGATGTGGCAGCAGCATCTTTTAGGACAGTAACGCTGACAGCACAAGGAACAGCCTTGGCTGTTTTACCCTGAAGCAAAGTTTGACTCTGCTTATCTTGACAGAAATGAAGATGGGTAGGGACTGATAAGAAGTAAAAGGCATAATGCAGCTTTTTATGGATTTCCTTTCAGTATTAAAGAATTTAATACCCCGTATGTGCCATCCGTGCTCAAACGCAGAGTCCTTAGCCCTCACAAGATGAATGTTTCCCCGTTCCTCAAAGTAAAGTTTTTTTTGCCGTTTTGAAACATATTCCAAGTTGTCACTGTAACAACAGACCAATTTTCTTGTGCTGACCACAGGAAGAGATGGACGACTGCAGTAAGATAGTTCAAATGTCTTAATTGTAAACAGGATTCTATTGTAGTCTTATTAATGTAAGACAGCTCTCACTATATACCCCACTGTATAAAAACACCCAGTAAGTATAGTGACCACCCAGAAGTGAAGGACTGAATTCCAAGAGGTTGTGGGGGGGAAACGCAGCTTAGTTACACACGTGTTCTTGTTTATATAAATCTTTAGCAAAATTAAATTGAGCTTTAAGAAAATAAAATTAAATATTGATGTCAACAAAATGCAAATTTCTAGAACATCTGTGTTGGAGAAATATAATCATGCTAATCAGAGCACTGGATTAAACTACAATTATAGTAGTCAGATTTAAACAGAAAGGAGAATTTTTCTTTTTTTTTTTTTTTTTTTTTTTTTAACAATGCTTAATGTAATTTTTTTTTTTTTTTTTTTTTTTTTTTTTTTTCCCTCAAAGTGGAAAGTCCTATAAGATATGTTACAGAAGTAAAATGTACTGCTTTTAAGTAAACCAAAACTACAGAGTAGCTTAGTCTGATCTCATGACACCAGTCTGCACGTGCATTACCGTTGCTCCATTAAAGACGACAGATTTCCTATTCTCTGAGTGGGGAACAGTTACTCCCTGTCGTTTGCAGTACGGTGGTGTATTGAAAATACCTCTTACACATGAATCTTTTTAAATTCTCATAGACGCAACTGAAAAGATAAATATAGCTCATCCCATTTCACAGATAAAAGCAATTACAGATTAATACCTATTAAACTGAAACAGCTATAAACTGATAGAAATCCACTGGCTTAAGTGCAGTGCTTTCAAATCATAGCACCTGAGAAAATCACCTTCATCAAGTGGCTATGAGAGCAGTAGAAAACTGGGATCTGCTGTTAGAAGCTAACGGATGAACCCAGCTATCCTGTGCCGAGAGGATTGAAGCAGACATCAAGACCATATTTTTATTCCTAATTTGGTCCAGTATGTCTTCTAGTTGCATAAAATAAGATGATGCCCACACTTTTCTCGATCAATCACTCGGTCAAACAACGAAATAAAAAAAATCCTGTGTCTGAATTTCCTATGTCCTTGAACTCCCTGCACTTGTCTGGAAGTGAGCTATCATAGATACCTTAGTTTATCCCATCATCAGAGAATCTGAGAACTTCTTATTCCTTAACTTCTTTATTGTCAAAATCACCCCGGTAAAAACTCACCTAAGGCAGAGGCAGGTTATTAATGTCTCATTTTACAGATTAGGAGAAGAGAATATAACCCAGATTAACGTTCCTAATCCTTTTATGCAGCTTGTCATTATCTGACACAAAATACTGGAGAGGGAGCTCAGTGCTTTTACAAGCTGGAAAATTAAGAGAAAATGACCTAACGACCGTACTGATATGTTCAGAAGGAACACCCAAGTTTCTATGAAATGTTACTCTGGTAAATGCTACATTCTCTTTTCAGTACTACTCAAGATTACGGTGATGGAATCATCAACGGCAGAGTGGGTCAGCAAGTCTCAGAAGACTAGTAATAAAAGCAGGCTTTGTTCACTTTTCAGGTGTTTATCTGGAATTACCTGTGAACGCTCACCTTGGCCTCAGCATCCTTCCCCTTCCACTCAGCTCCTTTCCCCTCATCAATCCCTCAGACATTTCTACCCTGCTTGTCTTAAGAAGTAAGCCTATCAGCTAGTTAATCCAGCCTAGTGTGTTAACAGCCCTGTTTGGTTTTAGCACGGTTTCTTCCTCTTGGCCACAGAAACCCGTGTTTTTACAACATACAGCTCTCAAGAGCCCCGGCCCTTGATGGGGTGCCATAGTAATACCAACAAGAAATAAGACGCCAGCATTACTGACTCTAAACAGAAACCCAACCCGTGATGCTGTCCTAACATTCATGGACTTGTCCCATGTCAGCAAAAACAGCCTTTACCTAAAAAAAGGCACTGTCATGAGAACACATGGGAAACACTTTGTTTTGCAGCAGAGTTTATCAAATGTTGCTGTGATGGCAATAAGGCAGCCACGGCATCAGGCCTGCGTGAGACCACGGAGGTTCGGCGGGTGCGTACACAACGTCGCACTGACACTCCGAGCAGAAAACAGCACGGTGGTTCTAATCCCACATTCAGGCAACGTTCCCATTGACGTCAAACATAAATATTGGAGAGTTCAGCTGTGTAAGCCTTCTGCAGTGTTGAAAACAAGTATATTTTCAGTACTTAAATGCTTGGCATGTTCTTAAAGAGAGTTCAGATGAAGCCTCAAAGGCAGGTCCTTCCAAACAAGAACTTGCCGCTGTACTAGCCTTTCAGCTGAACAATGTTCCTGCCTATGTCAAGACACCGGAGCATCAGGCCAAGGCACAGTACAACAAGCATCTCACCAGTCATTTAATCCTTCTCAAGTCAGCTGTGCTATCTCAGCTGCTAGCTCTGTGGCACACAGAGAAGTAGTAACTACATGCGAGGGCACTGCAGGTATGGTATCAGAAGGTTATGGGCGCTACCTAATGGGTTATCCCTAGGTGCTCCACAGAAGGCATGACCACCTGCTTCTCTTCTGTTGATTGCATTAGCTGTTACGTATTTTCACATGTCGGAGAATAAAATGCAGTCATAAACAAAATACACATCTGTCATGTTTCCCTGTAAGTCACAGAACGTGGCAGAATTTAAAGCCAGGGCAAATGCATTGTGCGTGAGCAGACCCCGCACCTCTACCACGTCCCAAGCTCTGCCTGCGTGTGGACGTGCCTGTAACAGCAGCCAACTAGAAGAAAATACTTCCAGGCTCCTTTAGGAGAAGTCGGTATAGACTGTCAACAGCGTACAGTTATAAGGGCTCATTATATATATTTTTTTCCCTCTGCTCATTCCTATTTTCATAGGCTAAATCAATACCAGTGAAGGAACTCTTCCATTACAGCAGGAATCACCACTGCTGAGCATACGCGCCGATCAGGACGGCGGCGTAGCTCAACTTCTGTCCCTGGTGCCATGCAAGTGGTGGTAGGACTGCGCATGTCTGTTCCAGCCAGGGTAGTTTATATTTATTAGTGCAGAAGTGTAAAAATATTTGGTGGTAAAATGAACCCAGCGGATGTTTTTGCTGGCAGGAGACTGGGAGTGACAACTGTACTACTCATTGTGAAAGAGTAACAGCTGAGCATGTGTTGGAGTTGCTTTCGCACTGACAAAGAGGCATCCAGTACTCTGTGATTAATTGGATTATAGTGGCTCTCCACTTCCCACCCAGATCAATTGGCATTTTACGTTATTCACTTATCACCCTGGAGGTTGAAAGGTTGACGTGAATAACTTCAATAACAGGCCTTTTGCAAGAGTTTAAAAGACTTCTCCTCCTCCCCCCCAGCCCCTGCCTCCAGCTCGCCGCTTAGCTACGTTTTCACTCTGCTCAACTACAGCGTTCTTCTTCTTTGGCAAAAAAATCAATTAATATGACACAAAATAAAACATTGGGACATCAGTATAACTTCCCCCCCTGCCCCAAAAGATAAAGCAAAGAAAACATTTTAAACTTTGTTTTATGTGAAATCAGAAGGAACGTGCCCCATGAAACCAATTTCCAGTATAACTTAAAGTAGGATTTCAACAGTAGCATGAAAAGCAAGTCCATCCCACAAGATCTGTCTAAAAAGTAGCCTTCCTGGAGAGATGTTATTCTGCCACTGCAGGGGTGTTTCTTACACTGTTTGAAATTAATAGTCAGTAAATGCTTTGACCTTTCTTTTTACTTTTTCTAAGAACTGTGTGATGATTTTCAAGGAATTCATTTCCTTGTAACTCCCTGGTCTTGACACTACAGTTCGGTTAGCATTTGAGAGGGCATAGCCGTACAGGGGGAGATCACAGACAGATATTCCTAGAGTCATGACAATTTTTCAGAGGGCACGTAAGAGGCACAGGGAAAGAATATACAACCTGCCCTCACATTTCCCTGTGAAGAAAATTGCAACTTGGCCTGCGGCATATGCAGGCTTTTGACGTAAAGGCAGCGCAGGTTTGGCATTTCTCAGAAGTGCAGAAAGAGCTCATTTGCCACACAGAATCACAGCGTAACTCGTCTGCAAGCCAGAAGGGGAACAGCGCTTTCTTGAGTGGGTTGATAAAACAGGTATCGGTGCTTCAGCACAATGAAACGTGACTGAAGGAAATAAGATGCTACCACATTTTTTCTTCTAAATACAAAGGAAGTATAAAAATAACACAAAGTCACTTTCTTTTTTTTCCCCTGTAAAGAGGAAGGAAACGGAAGACTAAGTGAGAATAAAGCGGCAGTAGGGGGTCATCCCAGGAAATGAAGTGCCTAGTACCAAAATCTTCATCAAGAAAGCAAATTATATTCCGTGTATTTTACAGCACAAAGCTTTCTACCTCAAAACTGTAAAACACGTAGAGTCACCAAGGCACCAACGATGAAAACTATAATGAAACTAGGCTAAATGCGTATTAGTCGCTTTGCTGAGACATCCTGAAACTTCATAGGTTAACTGTGCGTGTCACAAAACATGATGTTTAGGATAAACCAATCTTGACAAACACTGTCATTCTGGCACGCCTAAGGCTTTGTTTTCCAAACGGCGGTGTCGACAGTCCGCTCTGTCTATTATATTGCCAGCATGATCAAAGCCGCATTTTATTGGCTTGATCAATGTTTAGCATTTCTTACACTGCTGGTGCACAACCCTGTGCTGTCAGCACACCAAAGGCAGCTATCATCAGGCTATCTGAAGAATTAGCCTTAGCAGAGCTATTGTTTAGACATCCTCCGGTGTCTTCTCTAACCTACTGGTACTGCGCTAGCCCCACTTGGCTCCACTGAGCGATGAAACCGCGATCTCTTGCCAATGTCATTCACAGAGGAGCCTCAGCTATTTAACATGACCAAACAAATCATAGGCAAAGCAGAAAGTCAGCTGTATTAGGCTTAACAGTTCCAAACCCACAGAATGCAGAAAACAAAGGATATAATTAATGTTTACTAGGTTTTTTTAATCTTACGGGACAGGTGCTCCCTTTCTGACTCCTACTAATTGTGGCTGGATGCCAAGTGCACAAAGCCACAGGTGGAATCCAACTAATTCACAATTTATGAATCCCAGTAACTGAATCGGTGCTTGTTGTTAATGCAGTTGGACTGGTGATGCCAATAATTATCAGTCTCCGGCTGAATGTTGTACCAGTAACTAAATGAAGCTAAAAGATACAAAGGGCAAGTTCAGAGGGCAAGCAGTATGCTCTGCCTAGCCAAGCTCTGAATAAGCCAGGTGCATCCACTCCTGCATACAACTTAACTCAGAGACAGCACCTTAAAATAGCCAGGGCCCAAGAGGACAGCAGTGGAAATTCAGAATACAGCTACCTGTACTAACTACTCAAATAACGCGTGGCTCTTCCGACAGCTATCTCCGCAAAAGAACTCGTCACGGAGTTAATGAAAAAGCCAGAGATTTTGTTACCTCCACAAGATGGAATTACTTTGTCCTGTTCTGATGCTCAGACCCACGCTGTCTCGCATCCTGGTTTGACTGCCCACAACGTGACAAAGTTCTCTAGCGAAATACTTACTTTCCCTAGGAATTAAGTCCTTACACCAGATGCTGAACGAGCAATTTCATTGGATCTCTACGAAAAGCTTACATCTCCTACGTTTATTCTTCCCTCTGCAGCAAGCAGATTTCTGCCCAAGAACGAGCAATGTACCTTAAGTTTCACAGCTCAGGCAACCCCAAGCAACGTACCCCCCAAGAGATTACTCTACCTCTTGTTGCCAGAGGCTGCCAAAGTTTAAGGCATCTCAAACACACCTGTGAGAAACAAGAGGATCTGTGCGTGTTCATTGGTTTGTGAAACAGGCGTTTCACAAAAATCCAAGTAATTGCTTCAAAATCCGGAGATGCTCCTCAGAAAACATTCAGCAATTTCAGTACTCCTTCATACACAAAATACAGCCCACAAAGTTGAAGAACAAGAGAAATAGCGAGGAACCAGTTCCTCATTTGAAAGACTAGGATTGACGGCATGTTATTCCCCTCAGCTCAGCTACAAGGAGATGAACAAGACTTCGAAGGCCACAGCACGGGACGCTGCTGCTCCCCATTCCAGCACTGCACGTGGTTACCCACCCTGAAGTTACTCATTAATCTCTCAATTACTTTGGTATCATTCAGGAGAAACACCTGGCAGACTTACTCCCTCCTTTTCACAACCCCAAAGAACACAGGGAGCAGCGGCATCCACGGTTCCTCCAAAAACAGCGAACACAGGGCCGTGAAGTCTTGCTCCCATTTCAGTGCAAGTGAACCAAAGAAAAAGGCTCAAAGAGCAATACTGACGTTTGCCATCAAGTCAGCTCGTCCTCTTATAGACAACAGCTCCAAAAAAATCAACCTTCTTCCTAAAAGGGATAATCAGCTCTCTGGATTTGAAAAATGTCATGCTGGAGTTAGCGTGGCTCCCATAAGGATCGCGTGCCCTTCTCCTTGCTCTGTAACCAGCTGTACGCTCGCTTCAGTTTTAATAAAAAACCTTGGCTTCTGATCATATGGCTATTTTCCTGAACATTATACCATGCAACCTCATAAAAATAGTTCCGAAAAATCAAAATAAATTACTCGTTCTGAGTCAACTTTATCTACAATTCTATTAACTGAAAGGTTTATGAGGCATGATTTTCCCTAGGAGAAGCCATCCGAGTCTGATCCACCTGGAAATACTTAAACAAATGTTATTCTACACTATTCTACACTTGGTTAGAGATTTGTTTATTTCTTCCATGCAGCTGAATGGTGTGTAACTCCCAGAATTTTTCTGTCTTAGGGTTCAAATAAACCTTGATTAAGCCTTTAAGTAAACGTATGCAAGTCTGTTCATCGCTCGTTTTTCTGTTTATGGGCTAATACCCTCGTATTTGAATTCATCTACATGATCCTGAAAGAGTTCTATCTTCCAGACTTGTATTTTAAAAAATATAAAATCGATTAATTGTAAAGAAACATGATAGTTGTGGTACAGGACTGATCTTAACTGGTTAATCAGGCAAATTCCCGTTGACTTACTGGAAGCTTTGGTTCCATATGAGGATAGGTGCATTATTTCATTTACTGAACTGGCTGACGTCCTTGAGTCATAATTGAGCAGGGTGGAACTTTAATTAACTGAAGCTTTTCACCACTGCAAGTTTATACAGGTTGTGAATGAGCTGCCAAGCACTGGAAGTCTAATTCTGGAAATCTGTTCTACTTTCTTGATCACTTCAATATCCTCGAATGTTCCTAAACGACCATTACGTCACCTAGGAACCATGTCAGACAACTCAGATATGCCAAATACGCACAATATTATACAAAAATTCATCATGCCGTGTCACACGTTAGTATTTCAAATCCACCCTCTCAGAAACACAGGCTCCCACAGATGAAGATCCTCTGAGCAACAGCTCCTTGATATGCTACGGTTATTTGACATTGCAAGATGATGTTTAATTGGAAAGAAGTTATCTACCCATTGCAAAAGCAAACAACTGAGTAAATTAATTAGGACAGCATGCATACTATGATCATTCAGATTTTCTCCATTAAAGAAAAGCAATACTGCTTAGGCATGCCTTCAGCATTTGCTTTCACCGCAAAGTAAGCTCATTAATGGTATATAAACTTTTTTTTGCCTTAGGGATTTCAAACATGAATCCCAACCGTATAAATATTTATTTATTTAAAAATTATTTTCTGAAGTCAACTTCAAATTTTAATTGTTTTTAATGTTTTTGTTTGGTTGTTTTTTTGTTTTGTTTTTTTTTTAAAAAAAAAAAACATTATTATTGGCTTCTTTATTTATTTATCCATTACATCAAGTAAAATAATTAAATTAATTTTCTGGTATAAATTATACACATGGATCATACATAATATCTGTATTAAAAGCTGTAATTATTAGTAGTTTTTTCTATGTATGTAACCACATATTACACATTCACCATTTTTTCAAGATATATTTCTGTAACGCTTCCCATAATGGAAAGCTGGCCTCTAGGTTTCAAGGTAATTGCATCTAAGAATACACAAGCTGCCATACTGGACCAGCCAGCAATTTTTCTAATACAGTTTGGTTTTTTTTCCCCTGAAAACATTGATGCATAACCTTTGACCTGTAAATTTACCTCTCAAAACACTGATTGCTTGTCCTCCACAAATATGAAACCCTGCTACACTTACGGTGCATATTTACCTCCTAACACACATATGGAGAGACCGTAATAAGTTCTGAATGCTTAAGTGCAAAATAAAAAAGTCACAGACCAGATTTATCCCCCAGAGTAACTTAAAAAATTAAGGATGTGTCAGTAAATTATTCCATCAGTGCTTTCCAGGCAAAGTAGCAGCTGCTAAGGGAGAAAAGGACAGGACTGTGCAGAAGGGAGATGTGAACATTACAGATGCAATTGCTGAACGGGAACCTGACAGAAAACGTGCTTTCCACATCTAAAGCTGCTTTGAAAGGCACAAAAGCACTTTCTGAAGGCTGACACATGAAAGCCCAGCCCCACAAGTCAGAGCAGGCAGCTCCTGGTTCCCCTCAAGTCCACTCCCTTCATGTGTACAGTCAACAAGGTTGTCAAGAAAGCAGTTTCCTGCTAAAAGGCATCCTGAGCTTTCCCGGTTGTTTCCTTTACGGCACCGCAGGGTGACGGAGAGACCTTTGGATACTTTCAAAGTGCCACTACATGACAGGTAGTGAGAGTATGTGGGACAAGGGGAGGGCTGCAAACAGACGGGTCAGAGTTGATTGTCCCTTAGTTTATAACCCCAAATCTGAAATGCAAGGAAGTCCGAGGCAACGGCAGCTCTGGTTACCACTGGGGCTGGACTGGTAGGAAACCTTGACTCTGATGGTGAGCCTACCTGGGGCTGGGCTGCTCTGTGTCAACTTACTGGTTTGAGTATCTGGCAGCAAAACTGATGTGCTTCTATAAAACATTTTGGCTCCAGCAAGTGGCATTTATTCACAGCAAAAAGCGTTGTCAATTTTTTTTTTAATAGGCTATAGTGATTGAGGAGACTGTGGTCTTTCATGGACAAAGAGCTCTATATCAAGAAAGCAGTTGCGATACTGTTTTCAAGAAACCATAGTCTCAAAGGTTTGTCCTGCAGAAGTTGATCCCTATTGTGGCAATCTTCTGCAGATATGTTTGAAAAGGTGTTAAATATAGCCGAGGTCTTCTCTCATTCTCAAAGCAAATTACTGTGAAAACATGCCACATCATGCCACAGATGGAGCTTAGCCCTTTGAGACAAGCAGTACTCTGTCTGAGATGGCATTTAAAGTAATCATCAAAGTAGCAATGCTCCTGTCACTCAAAGTCATGGTAAAGCAAGGTTAAATCCTTTTCTTTGTGCGATACAAACAACAACTTGCTTACTGTCCTATTATGTTATTACAAGCTATTATCTGCCGCACTGTTCAAGACAAGCAATAATCTTGTATAGGAAGGACCTGATAATTTACAAGGAAGTCCACAGCTTGCAGCTAAGTAAATATTTCACCACCTCATTGAGTAGCTCTGTCATTTATACAAAATACTCCTTTATTGTATCATCAAAAGCCACCTAACCAGTGATCAGACAGCCATAAAACAGACCCTGCAGGTCATTACCTATCCTTGTACCTTATCGATCAGTAAGAGATGACTTAGGTTATGGTAGGCACATGGTCTGGCACTTCTCTTCCACGGCCTCACCAGGCTTCACTGTATCCTGCTCAGCCTGCGTTCGATGAACAGCATCCATTCTCTGGTGTAATTGTTGAGAATTTAATTAAATATCCATGAAAGCCAAGGAAGTCACGTTTTGCGCTGAGCCCTGCACAAGATCCCGGGGCTGATGGAAAAGCAAACTTTCCTCCTGACACCCCCCAGACACTTTCCCCACATGGACCGGGGTCCTCGCTTTAGGAAGCGTTGCCATCACGAGATTTTCATGAGGATACAACTTCCAGTTAAAGCGATTTCTCTACAAAGAAAACTCTTGGCAGCCTCCATCCAAAAAAACCAAGAATGTTCTGGAAAAGAAACTAGACAAACTCTCCCAGAAACACTTTTCAATGATTCTGAAGCGCAGCATCTAATACAAACATTCATATCAAATCATAAACTTTATGGGATGCAGGGTCCTTTTTAGTTATCGTTACAGTAGGCAAATCAGTTGCTACAATACAACACGTAAGATGATAAACACTTTCCTCCAAGCACTTTCTTGTTTGCTATTGCAGAATTTAATACAGTATTGATAATATGAAACTTACACAGACGATAAAAACTTGATAAAAAAGTGTCTGCTTTGCCACCTTTCCAGCAGGAAAGCTTGTGTCCTATTCCCGCCTGGCAAGCCTGCGTCACGAGCGATAGTCCAGACTCAGATCCCACACCAGCGTACGCGCTGGGCGGCAAGGACCGGTCTCTGGGTGGATGGAGACTGGAAGTCGGAGGAAGCTATCTTCCTCACGCCGACTGCRTGCGGACCGTCACATCTCAATGGCTGAAACAGTCAGCTCAGGCAGAGATGCTGGCTGGGCAAGGACAGGAAGATGAGCAGCCCAAAGCTGGGCCAGGCCCTGGCTGGTGAAGCCCCCGTCCTGCAGGCCACAGCATCTCCCCCTTTGCTGCCCGGCTCCCCAGCCATCAGCGAGCACAGCCCTCGCTGTCCCCTGACAAGTGCTGTCTGTGAAGATGCACCGTATCATCCAGAAGTTGATAAACGAAGGCAAAAAAAATGACGGAAACGCCAAGACGACCCACGCAGATACTGAACAACAATAATCATAATAACCTTTTTTTCCTCCTGATCGACTACGGGGAATTCACGAGTCTCAAAGTCTCTTTCACATGTGGTCCTGATTACTTACCTAAGACAGACTGATAAACGTTATCTCACCTTTCTATTATCTGAGTGTGTCATAATCTTCTTTTTATATGATGTTTGCGAGGCAAGGGTGTGAGGCTGGTGATATTTTACAGAAGGCACAGGGATGCTCACAGACACGGTGGACTCTACCTAGGCAGTGCTGGAGGTCTGGAGAAACAGAGAATTTGCCTTTCAAGTCCCACCACTGATARCTCCCTTCCTATCTTCCCTTCTGACATCTTTATACTTGCATTATTTCCCTGCAAGGGTTCRAACTTTAAAAATCATAAAAACAAGTCAACAAAAAACGCCACAAAAGAAACCAAAACCAAAACTTTCCTTATCAAGAATTATAACACAGCTACACAAATAAAGCTGCTCATAACAACTGCTATATCAAGTCCTTTTAAAACATCAACAAAACATCCCAGGGACCAAGTGCAACCATTTCAGCTCTGGACACTGCCATTTAATTGCTAACCGTTTAAGTGCCAGCAAAAGGCCTGACAAGCGTCATCTACCTTAATTTGTGAGGAAGAACTGCTTGGTCTGTGGCTCCAAGGGAATAAACGGCAGGAGACTCCCTGCATCTCTTAATGGCTTATGTAACGGTACAGCCGAGGTGTCGTGTTTTTTAACCAAGTCCTCTGAGTGCCTATGGCAGTTCTCCAAAGCCGCGTGAAGATTTATAAGGAAAAATCCTGAAACGGAACGATTTCTTTCAAGTCTTGTGCCTTTTTTTGCCCTTTTCCAATCAGATGAGCCTCCTTCACAACTTCCTGCCCCGGGAGTCTGTGCGCCACACACCACAGACACACACGGAGCTCTAACGGGCTGACACGCGGACATTCCGGGATAATCAAAGCATTTTTAATGAGTACATTACAAGAAGGAAACACGATGCGGAGGCTCTTTACGATAAATGTACCAAGATGCTTGCAAATGGGAGATTCAAAAGTGTAATAATGAAGTGAAATCAATCAGATGTTATCAATTGCACTAGCACACACATCACCCAAAATGACGTTGGCTCACTTACAAAAATATGGTTGACAGCACCAAAAAAACCCAAAACAACAACAAAAAAATCCAAAACAAAAAACCAAAAAAAAAAAAACCACAAAAGCAAAACAGAAGTGCTACGTGGAGAATACGAAAACTTATGCTTAGTTGTGTCTTTTGAATCACCAGGCACACAAACCTAAAAATACAGCGCAACAACCTATCACTGTTTCCTTATCGCGGATCCAGAGGCTATYGGTTTTATCACAGCAGCTGTAAAAAGAATGGGAGAATGAGGTAGAGCAGGTGAAGGGAGTTGGCATCTGGAAAARCCAGTGCGGAACATTTCAAGTCAAACAAAAAAAAGACTAGTCAGAAAAAACCTTAAGCCTAAAGGCCTTCAAGTTTAGGAACGGTACACAGATTACTGATCTGGGATGACTGGAGTTTGAAAGCCATTTTTTATAAGCCGCCGTTGTGTAAGCCTCATACACATGTCTTTATGCCCTGGGATATTCAAGTGCCAGTGAACGTTCAGTTTATGYTTACTTTCCTCTTCTTTACATTTTTAAGAACTTACATTAGTCATGTTCCTTTAATCAGTTGCCTTAACTGCATTTCACTGTGTGACATGAGTTTTAACAACCAAAGCTATTAAATATTACTTAAAGGACTGAACAGTAAACAGAGTTTAATTATTAAACCCAGGGCTCCAACAAACATTGATTTTCATGAGGAAAGTAATTCAGGTATTTTTCCGCACATATAAAAACGGGTGCATCTCTTTAAAGAGCAAACAGTTGCGGGGGAAGGCTGGCAGATTGTGAAGTCAAAATTAGATCAAACGAAGATAAAAAGAGAAAGAAATTACGAAGCTGGAAAACTGTTCTGCAGGCTGCAATGAATATTTTACAGTTAACCTCATACAGGTTGTTTTATGTAAGGGAATGCATTTTTCATGTTGAGCATGATTAATCATATTAGTACTGCCAACGTTGTAAAGCACATTACCTGTGATATGGCCCGGCTTTATGCAGTAAACCATAATGTGTACTTTCCAGGGAGCTGACTATCTGCCACTGGTCACCAGTACAAGCTCCACAGGCAAAGGCCAAAGCAGACCCAGCCAAAGCACTGGGTCAAGGATGATGTTTCCAGAAGCGCTCGGCACCGACTGGCTCTGCTCTTGCCAAAATTAACGGGACCTCGGTGGCAATGTCTGCAGGCTGATCAGTTCGCACGGGCCTTTGGTGTTGGTAACACCCCAGCAGCGGGAGACTTGTCCTCGGTTAGTCAGTTAGTAGGTCTGTATTTGATACTGTTCTTAAAGCAACACATTGCTCTCTATTTCAGGCCAGCTGCCCCCTAATTTAGCCCACTACAAGCATGGGAAGAATGAGGATCAATCAATGTCTTACTGAAACATTTATGTTAAAGAGAAATTTAACAAAGCGAGAGGAAGAGATCTGTAAGTACATAAATCATTACAAGAAACTTCGAACAAAACTTCAGATACTGGAAAAGTACACGCCAGCCATGTCCCGACACTGCATCTACACTGTGCAAGAGAGCAGGGTCTGAATTAACTGAACCAGCTCCAGAACTGGTTAAGGACGGCTGTCTCACAACGGCGGCACTTTGACATCCACGAACAGAGCTATTATCCTGGATGCAGCAATATCCTCCCGTAGCAGCAATGCTATCTTATTGCTCCCACAGCCCCGCTAGTATTTCTGTGTATACGGCACTGCACGTGGTAGATGAGCCARCTTGGATGGTAGGAGCTCAGGCATCTCCACACCATTGGCTACGGTGTGTCCTCAACGCACGGAGAAGACAAAGCCAGATCCTCTGCGGACACACATGGTGGGAAGGCGTGCTGCGCCACCTCTGATGCACCTTAACCCGGGTCACGGACAGGGCCTCCCACTTGCAGCACTGTAGCCTCTCCCCTAAGCTGCTGCGGTGGCTCTTCGCATGCCTCTGTGGCAGTACTGCTGGTTGGTGCTCTTCTTGGGGTGTTATTCTCATGGCCTTGCACCTCTAAGGCCAGATATTTCTGCTATGAAGCGTTCTTAAAGGAAACCAATCACCTCTTCTTTCTGCCCCTTATTCTGTAGCTTTTACTTAACATGGTGCATAACAAAGAAGGTAATAGTCTTTTAAATACCCAATAGGCGCACCAAATAATATACAGGCCCAAAAGCTTAGTAACCAGTCAGCATGCAAGACCTGCACCTTAGAGTTTTAACTTGAAACCTCTCTCGTATTTTCTCTCATGCTCAGCTTCTCTCTCTCCCCCCGCCCCCCCCCTTTTTTTTTTTTTTAATAAGATAGAACTCAGAAGTCCATGTATGCCATCAACTACAGAACCACTAATAAAACTTTATGCACCTCTCAACATTCTTTGTGCAACATCTGCGAGCCAGTGGTCGCATTTCACCGTATTTCACCAGCTGGCCAAGCACTGGAAGAAGCTGCCCAGAAAGTCTGTGCGCTCTCTATCCTTGGAGACAGACAAGACCCAGCCAGGCGGAGCCCTAAGCAAGCAGGTCCGAATTCAGTGTTGTACCTGCTTTGAGCAGGAGGTTGGACTCGAGACCAAGCCAATGTTCCTGGTTGCCTGGTCCCAAGCAATGACAAAGCTGCACAGAATGTGGTGTGGTATCAAGCAAACATAATTCTTTGAAGAGCTAAGGCTGCTTTTTAATTGCAGAAGCAGACCGCTTTCACAGTGTCCAGTCAACGATAACTAATACGGTTAACCTTAAAAATGTTTTAGTGCTGTGAAAAAATAAGGGTAAATTATAAAAGGGAATGTGAGTCTGGTCAGACGTGCAGTACAAGCCACACGCTAACTGCTCAACTCGGAGAAAAAGACTTTGGGATAGAGTCCATACTAGCACATTTTTTTTATTTTCTTCACTAAATGAAGAAAATCTTACTCCCCTTCTAATATTCATTCAGCCGTTATACTGAACTGGAATGTAGTTTGATTCAATGCAAATTGTGGCTTCTCTTTCTCTAGCACTTGTTTGTCCAGCTTTTGCCAAGACAATATCAAAAAACCTATGAATCCCACCCAACTAATCCAGGTAACTAGGCAGATGGTAAATTTTGAGAGCGAACAGTGTCAAAGACACCCGAAATGCTGTCTGTTCTTCCTCGGTATCTATGCTTGAAGTCCGACAGACAAGCGGGCAAGCCAATTAGATCCACATTACTTGTAGGAGTTGAGCTAAGCCTCAGCCAATCCTCCTTTACGCCTACATCCCTGCCTGGGAGCCACCTGGCTCACTCCAGGTTTGGACCAATATGCAGACTTGCATTTAGGCTACGTGAACAGTCCTGAGGGCTGGGCTCAAGACCGAAAACAACAGAGAAGGACTGATTTCCCACAATGTAGAGAGAGAGAGAGAGAGAGAGAGAGAGAGGCAGGAAAAAAAAACATCCAGTGTGGAAAAGGAACAAAACCATCAGGAGACGATGTCCATGAAGTGAAGATTTTTTACTGAAGGATTTACAATGGAGTTTCAAGGCTCCATTATCTACAGGTAATACTCAAGCAAACTTTGCCGTGTTTCCCCTGAGCTCTTCCTCATGCCTGGGAGAAACTCCCTCTGTTCTGTCATATCCCCTTACAAAACTCAGCATTTAGCAATTCTTACGATATTTCGAAAAGAGGAAGCCGCTTTGATGACTCCTGCCACTAACACTGGGTTGGTGATGCCTTCCAGTTTCCAGGCACTCCCCAGCTTCCAGCATTCATCCATGGATAACATTCCTTCTACGCTTGCAAGTTGTTTTTTTTTTTAGAGAGGGACTGCTTTTTCTGTGTTCTAGAGCAAAACAGACTCTTTGCCATTAGTAGGCTTTATGGAAAAGCAAATAAATAAAATATGACTTAACAAATGCTGAGAGTAAACATTCAGAGACGGAGAGAGGGGAAGGAGCCCTCAAAAAGATGATGAAAAGTTCATTTCCAGAGACGACTCAAAACGATGCCAATACTATTATTTCAATGACATCCACACAATTTTCAAGGAAAATGAAAGCTTGAGGAAAGCTCTGAGAAAGTCACAGCTAAGGGTAGCACGTGCAGTACATCTTCGCAATTGAAGAGCATGGCAAGGGACTGACTTAACAACAGGCTCAAAACCACGCACATCGGATCCTGTAATATTCTCAAGTAGCMAGTAAACACAGAATAAGCAAGGTTATTATCCACGTGAGCTGGGTCACCCTTACCGAAGCTTTAAAAAAGTTCTTTTCACCTCCGCAAGGCAGAAGTTCTCATCATCGTAAAGCTAAAACCAGAGATTACTAAAACCAGAGGTAAACAATACCTCTATTATGTTCAGTTTCCAGCAACAACGCACAGACTTCTCTGAAGAGATCAAGGTTGGTTTGTTTTTTTTTTTCCTTAATAGTTAGCATTGAAACAAAGTTGTTCATTAACAGGCAGTAATTTATGCTTCCTTGTACTGGACTGTCTAACCAGTTAATATAGTCAAGTTTCAAGGATGCCATATCTACAGAATCAAGTTTAAAACACTCATGTCCTAATCTCGGCCGATCGGGACATCTTCAAAACATCTGCAAATTTTGGTGCAGTGCCCAGGAATCATAATTATTTCTGAGGAGGAAAAATTGAGATTTATTGAGTAAGACAGGGCAATACCTGGAAAATTATGAATCTTAGGAAAGATATGCTATTGCTAATAGCATTTCAAAACTTGATGAGAGTCAGCACTGTGGAATGGTGAACTCCAGGCGTAGTTTTAATAATGTTTTTGATTACACTCTATTTAAAAGAATCAGCTGTCAACACTGATCATTTCCTTTTGTATAATTCATAAAGTGGTTAATTTCAGAAGCAAAAATATTATGGGTTTGAGTAATTGGCTGCTGAAGCACAGTAGGTACTAGATCTCCACATCTGGTGACTGGGAGCACGTGCTTAGCCTGCTACATACTCGCTCAAAAACGTACTGTGTGAAGGAATGTGCTTCCACACGCAGGCTTTCTGCCTGAAGCAGGGGGAAAGAAAACCTCCCCAGTGAGCACAGAGGCCTCGCAATAAATATATTGCTCTGTATACAGCAAGCGTGATGGCTCTGTCCTTCTCTAGAGGCAATATATCTATTTCGGCTCGGAGCAAGGCATGCAAGGAGGTCGTGTTACGGTGAACAAAACTGTACCTGTTCGTGGGTTGCAGTGCTCAGCGTTATTTACAGTGGTCCTGCACCATGCCACCCAAATGCAATAATGCTCTGTCAAGAGTGTCAATCAGCCCTATATTACCACAATTTTATGCCGTTACACAATTCAGAAACTTAGACCTGTGGTCTCTGAGGCACTAATTTTCAACTTTTTCTGAGCATCTAAGAATTTCTCCAGAGGAGATGGAAAATTCACTTACACTCACAAACTGGTTTTCATTCCCATTATGTGCTTTGCAGACATCCCCCGAGGTCTCAGCCAAGCTGAAGACCGCGGTGACTGATGTGATCAGTACCATACCAGCATGAGGCCTCACACGCTATTCTCCCCAGCGTCATTGCCGGCACGGAGCGGTGACAAATGCGCATCCCAATAGCTGAGCTGAGAGCAGCGGCTACCAGTCTCTCAAACTTCTCGCCTTAGAGCCAGGACCTTGTCTTCGCCAACGACACGTAGGGATACCGTAACAATGAGCCTCCTGTTAACTATGCCCCATTTATGCTATTAGAACATACTTAAATACTGATTCTTTGCATTTAACAAATACGTTTAATAAAAGCTTTGATTGCTGTGGTTGCGGCACTTGGTATTCCTGCCGAATAGCTAGGCTATGTTCTGACGCTTGCATAAATTTCTGATCTCAAGTTCTAAAGGCTAATGCCGATACAGCCAGAGGGCTATAAATACACAGAGGATAGTTGGTCTATCTTACTCTGACTTGCTAGTGGCATACAACACTGGAAGCCAGAAACAGAGAACACACGTGAAACATACAGATAAGCATTTAAGAGTAGTTTTTAAATACACTTTGTGATTATGTGCTTGGAAACTGGTTTTTGTAATCACAGTAATTTGATAAAGATGTAATGTGATTATTTGTGGATTTTCTTTGTGTTTGTGTATTTATTCCACCATAAAGAGAAACACATGACTGAATTCTAAACACAAAGAATCACTACAGCGTCATGAGGATAACCTCTCCTATACTACTCCTTACATTATTAAAAAAAAAAAAAAAATCAGGAATGCAATCTTTCAAATATAATATCTATCTGTTTATATAAGTATTACAGAAAGGATCGTATTGGTCTTCTGGTAAATCCCTATCTACTAATAATTTAGTCAAGGAAAAAACTTAATAATAACAGCAAATCTCTTCTCATGCAGCAACGGTCTTGCAACTTCAAAGTGCATTCTTGCTCTCACATGCAACGTTTTCCATTTTTTTGTAGGCACTTGTAAAACAAACACAATTCCTAATTGCCAACCCTGTGTGTGTCTGGTGGGTCTGAAAATCAAACTGGGCCTACTTCATTGATCACCAGCAACAAAAATAAAGAAACCAAACTTTGCTCTGTGCAATTTCAACCATTTTGAATGGATGGCTGGGATTAAGAGCAGAAGTTTGTCTTACAAATGTAATTTAGTTAACAGTTCAGCTGGAGATCCAAGATATGGAATATTTTCCAAATCATTTTCTCACAGAATGCCTTCGGASGATTACAAATAAATGCTATTTAAAACTTACTTTAGTTATGACATGAAACAGATGGAAGCCTGAGTTTCTTCCCCTGAACTATAAAAAGAAGTTTTGCTCTTTTTAGGCTGCTTCAGGAACTCAAACTTGATACTTGACTTGACCCTCTGGATTCAGTTAGGCTCCTCGCACACCTTACTTTCCATGGCAGCAGTTCTGCGCTGCCCTTCAGTTCCTTCCTCAAGCCTAATTTTTTAAGTATTTCACTCCACAAATATAAAGGCAGCATCTTTCCTAGCAGTAACTCTTTGTGGGTGGGAGTTAGCTGCTTCTGTTAGATGGCTTAATGTCAATACATATACATCTTTTTCAACTTAAAACAGTGTCACATAAAATCACTGGGGAAACTCTCAAATTTTCAGTGAGCGAGATGATTATGTTTTGAAACTCATCTGCTTTTAGGTAATTTTCTAACACGTATCTATTTCAGTCTCTTCATGCAGCACACGGTGACCTTTACACTTAACAGCACAGGCAGTAGCGTACACTCTTCAGTAGTATAAGTCGCAGTGGTATTATTTCGAGGTCATTGCGTTTCCCAGTGCTGCTGCTCTATAACCACAGCATTATGCTGTCACTGTGCAGGGAGTCATACCCGCGCTTCACTTCATGCCCTCAAGGGAGCAACTCTACTCATTGCAGTGGAGCGGTTTGGGGCATTAATTTAGGTATGTTGTACGCTTTCACAACATCAAAGTGCACCTATTTTAACCATCCATTCTTTACTTCATTTTTTATTACTGAGTAGGTCAAAACTGATCACAATTATTCACAAATATCTCAACAGTCCCTATACCTGTCTACCCAGGTTGCCTCTCAGCCAGGTGTAGGTGTCAACTACAACTCTCGCAGGCCAGTCCTTTTTCAATCTGTCACAACTAAAATTCTTCCTTTCCCACTGTCACAAAAATAAGCAGATTTACTGATGCCAAGTGGCAATGCGGGATGCCAAGGTGAGGAGTTTTCTCGACAGAAACACCTGGTTTTTTAGATTGGTCCTCCCACTGGAGGGAGATTCAAGACAATTTGGCTACATACTCATCTTTTCATACACTACCATTTCGTGTCAACTGTTTCCTAAAAATACATCCTCTGACTCCAAGCCTGCCTCAAACACTGCATCCATCACGAGAGTTTTCTCTGTTATTTCCTACATGAAGTACTCTTCCCAGAATGCCATCCATTACCAGAGTGAAGCAGACGATGCCGCAGGACCTCCACCTGCCGTGTCCATGGAGTGACTGAGGGAGTGGAGCGCTGAGCAGAAAAGAGCAAAGCGACATGTCCAAGAGCTGAAAGGAACCACACAGTTTTATCTACAATGCTTTTCCTAGAACTGGAAAAAGAGATAGCGTTACTACCCTCCTCATACTGAAGGTAAAACGCTGTCCTATTGAGATTGTTCATAAAGCCAGGCAGGAAATTCTAATATTTTTATGTTCTGAGTCTCTGAACTTAAGCAATGAGAAAATGGTAATTTGTTAATTATATAGAGAAGTCTAACATTTACTGCCTGCAAGTAGCTGTCACAACTGGTGAGTGCAGAACAATTATTCTGAAGAGAAAATCATCGACCTCAATTTTCATGGGTACGTGACAACAAACATCGTCATAACAGCATTAGCCCAAGATAAATTAAAGTCTCCAGCAAGGTTCAGTGCCTTTGAAAAATACTGCATAAAATACCAAGAGTTAGCAATCCGCTATAATGTTTTAGTAACCGACAGTTACTTTTCCCTGATAATTAGCGGCTTGGGAAGAGGCACGCTGCTTTCACCGTTTCAGGAATGTTTGATCCGTATCCAGCCGTAGCGCCGAGTTACACAACTCTGCTCATTAACGGCTACATCAGTCCTGAATGCCATTGTACACGGGAGACGAGACGAGTCTTTAGAAATAAACAATTAGAAGGAAATAAGTTACAGACAGGACCGGAGAGAGATACAGATGCTGCCCCCAAATCATGCTTTCCTTATGAAGTTTGAAAATTCTTTCACAAACAGTAATGTAGTCATCCAATAATGCTCTCCTGAAACAAACAAACAAGTAAACAAACCAACCAACCAACCCCCAAAAAACCAAAACCAAAAGCAAAACCTAGAAGCTCTTTCAGAGAAGCAGCAACTTCTGGAGAAACAAGAATATCGTTCTGGAAGCACTGCCTATTTGGTACCCAGCTTGACTGACTTTCAAGCGCAAAGAACACACACGGGTGCTTCGAGCCAGGGCGAGCTGCGGAGACGGGCACTGCTGAGCTGCAAGCTCTGAAGGGGCCACCTCAAAACAGGGCATCCCTAAAAAACTGGCACTGCATAAAATGCAGCTCTAAGTACCCCTCCAAAGCGATACAGATGCCCAGTTCTTTGCTCTGATAACACACTAGCGAGGGAGGGATTGTTGTTACTTGATTCAAATAGGTGCCAAAAATTCTGTGACAGCCTGGAAAGTCTGGAAACACATTGAGACAGGGAGACAGTAGGAGCAAGCCCCACAGCACCCTTCTGAGATGATCCCCTCTCCTCACATAGCTTTTTAAGTCCTATTTCTGTTGGACCGCCTTTCCTCTGCTTCGGCACCGTTGCAGAGTGGGAATCGCTGTCACCTCCTGAGCCAAGGGGACACTTTCGAAAGGAACAGCAGAGAAGCAAACCTGCATTTTTGGAGATAATTTTGAAACTGCGTGTTTCCAAGTTATTCAAGCCTGCATCAAAATATTAGGTGAAAAACATATTTGAGCGTTTCATTTTTCTAAGTGAACAGAGTGATTCACAGGAACTTTCTGGGGTGGGAGGTGAGGGGGGCAAAGAATATCTGAGAATTTTAGTCGTAGAAGTCAGCAAACAAACACGATGAAACTGGAGGAAGAGCAAGCAACAGTTAGGGCCCACGCTGCCTCAGCCATAAATTATACTAAAAGTAAATCAGCTGCCAGGAAAACATTTTAAGTTGTCAGCCAGAGCAAGGGCAGAGGAAAACACCACCACCACCACCACCACCACCACCCCCCCCGCCCCCCCCCAAAAAAAGAAGTATCACAGCGCAAAAAAACACTTAAACGCTTATTCCACAATAGCTCTCAGTGGAGAGGGGAAGAGAGGAGGTAAAAAAACAAAATCAAGAGCTCTGAAGGAGTGCAATTTCCAATAGGGCCCCAGCAACTTTTCAAAGACTTGTCACTCATTTTGTTAAACTCCTAAAGCTAGCAGCATAGCGGGTCAGGGGAGAACTGGATTCCCCTTCTGCAGGTGCAATTTTGCATATAGAAAATTAATTCCAGACTCAAAACAGAGTACTTGTCCCTCTCTGTAATACAAACCTGTAGTTTGACTGACATTTGCTTGCTGAAATTCCCACCTGCAGTTCAACTGCGGGTTAAAAACGGGGGGAGCCCTCTCTTGAAAATCTGTGCCAATCTATCTTTGTTCTGTCCCATTGCCACATACACAGTGATACACTGGGGCATGAAGTAATAAACCTACATCTTGACTTTACGCAGAGTATTTTCGGCATATAATTCACGTATGCCCATTATTTGTGGTAGACGAAAATATTTTTTCAATTATAACTTAAACTTCAAGGGAAGAAAAACATCTGGAAAGGTCTTTTGTGTACTTGCAAATATGGAATTTTGAAAAAAATATGTAGTCTTTGGGGGTGTCAAACCACTTTAAATTCTTGATAAATCACATGTCCAATTACGGTTTTTTTCCCCGGTATGCATAGCATTGGAATCTGAGGAAAGCTCAAGATACAGAACTTCTGTAGAAGTCATCAAATGTCACAGCTGGCGCTAAAACAGTGTAGCAAGCTATTGAGGTTTTCTGCCTGGGATCATTTCAATTAGTTTACATCATTACTAAACATCTAACACCTTCTGAATCGACACTTGGCATGAGGAGCAGGATCCCAGTGCAGTGACACACCAAGCATGCTATTTTGGGCATATACATCACCTGAAGCTGGATTTTTCAAGGAGTCACAAGCGCCCTGATCCCAGCAGTCACAGCCCTGGGCAGGTTCCCAGGAAAGCTCCACCCTCAGCCACGGGAGCTTGGACAAACATTTTCTCTAACAAGCTAAACTTTTCTATTTAATTTTTCACAAGATGAAGCTGAAAGAGGAAGCAGTGAGAAAAATTCGTTACTAGCACTCGTAACTGCAAAGTAAATACAACCGATCTTTTGTTTTACGTACGGAACGCTACTAAAAAGACAGGTAAATCGCTAGAAAAAGGGTCTTTATTTGCCGCTATCTGAAAATGAATGATGCTTGGCAGCAATAACAACCCCCTGCAGTTTATTAAGCCTCACTGGCCGTATTCTCTGGTGCTTCAGTCCAGTTGTTCTGGAGAGCAGAGGGATGCTCAACAGGGAGCCACAGGCATCTGCTCTGTAAAGAAGGAAGACTACAGTCTCAGTCACCAAATCTCCACGTTTGCTACGTAAACGTGCCAGGAACCACAGCAAGTCAAAAGAGCAGCTAAAGCATCTCCAGCTCTGCTACATTGCTCAGGCTGTGCTCTACTGCAGGCTCTCCGCTTCCACAGACTCACTGCTGGTGGTCAGCAACACATCCAAACCCCAAATGAACTCAGCCCTACCTCGCAGGGGCTACGTGAAGCAATTAAGGTGGCGGCAGTCGACACAGGAAAAAAAGATTTCTCATGTTGGAGGGAGAATTCAGAATTGCAGACTCTCGAGACAAGGGCAAGGAAGCACAATTTCCCCTTGTGAAAACGGACAGCTCTGGCAACCCAGGGCACTTTGGTGAAGAGGACAAGGGTTGCTGTTCAGAAAGCCTCTCCAGAAGAGCGAGAAGAGAATTGATTGCTTAGATTGAAAAATCTAAAAAAAATATTAAAAGGGCTAGGCAAGCTAGAATAAGACTCAGGCTAAGAAAACGATAGATGTAATACAGAGAAACAAATCATGAGTTACCCATGATGGTGCTTCTCCTGCAGGCAAGCTCTGTTCGTTCCGCGCATGGTGAGGAGTAAAGATGACAGTCAGACAACCACTTCTGACCATATCTCCTTTTCCCACCTGTTTAGATGTGCTTCTGTCACAGCACATCTCAGTCCAGCTACGTCTGACTACGTTCCAGCGGCAGAACGGTACATCTTTAGGGAAACAGATCTGGTCATACACGAAGGAGGGAAGAGGTTTTCTCCCCCATGGCAGCAGGTATCAGGCACGCTAACTGATAGCCCGGTTTAAACACAGCGATTAGAGCAGTATCGTACAGACGAGTACACTGTTTATTGTCATTATATATCATGGACTTGAAAAAGCTGCAGCCCACGCTTGGTGCATCGGGAACTCAGCAGGACTTAATGCATGCTTCCCACCAAAACACAGCCTAGCCAAAAAGAAGGTGGGAGAGAGAAGGCGTATACTGGAATTACAAAGGCTTTCGAGCCCACCAACACCGCTACAAGTAAGAGGTTTCTGCTAACCATTACTCACTCCATTAACCGTATTGTTTTTTGTGGACAAAAGGAAGCCGTATCAGCAAATCTCATATTTCCTGGCTTAACTCTGTGCTGATCAAACAGGCCCACAACTAATAGCATACCCCTTGGCATTTTATGACCAGCAGCCAGGTTCCTTCTCCTGAAGCTGACAAAAGCTCACACAGCTTCAAGAGCTAAATACCTCTTTTTATTCCCCTAAATGGACTAGAAATCCCCCAGTGCAGCGACAGAGAGTACATTTAAATGACAGCTTCAGGGCTGGCTGCAGCGGCCATGTGATGCTGGAGGGAATGGGGAGAGAGGGAGGAGGAGGTGGCTGCACTCATCAGTAGATGCTCTCCCATGTGAACAGGYAAATTACTACTGAGCAATGCTAACGGGGAGAATGGGGAGCTACAGTCCCCACCCCCCACACTCCCAGTGAAGCTGCTCGGGGGTCCATGGCTTTTACGTGTACAGTCTAAACAAAAGAGATGGCTTCCAAAATTATCAATTTCTACAGACGTTGTGGTTATTAGGCAAGAATATCCTAACTATCCTGGGAGCCATTGTGCAATAGCTTTTGGCAAGCGGCAACTTGTTAAAAACAAAACCATTCTAAATAGATGGTATTGAAAGCAGCATCCATGTTATTTGAGGCATATTGTGTGCGTGTGTGTGTGTGTATGTATAAATACATCTTAAGAGATGCTTTTTACTCCAGTGAGCTTACTAACTGCATCGATAAGACAATCAAAGGGTGGAGCGGGAGCAGAAGCACAAACCTGTGAAGCGACTTCCCCAAAAATCACAGAGCAGCTCAGCAAAAAAGTCAGTAATAAAATCTTGGTCTCCCAATTCCCAGCCAAATACCCTGTCTGCTAGACCATACTGCTTTCGCTTGTTTGGAAACACTATTTGCATCCGTGGACCAATGAGCTTATTTACCATTAGAAATACGCACGAGGTCTGACAGGCTGTATAATTTTTATGTTCAATAAAAGAGAARGAACATTTTTTTAGAGGACTGACTCTGGAGCTACTTTTCCACTGAACAGTACTCCTGTCAAATGACAGTGTTATCTAACAGGCAGCAGACTGTTTACGTTCTCATTTTTTTTGATCAACTTCAGGCTGTGAAATCACTTGAGCTCTCTGTGCACCACTGTGCCCAGGGATGATAAAGCCAGGAGAAAAATCTTTGTGTGTTGATTCTAAGCAGCGGTATGCCTGTAAAACCAAGGCTATTTTTAAGTCCTTTGAAATTCCTAGGTGTTAAGATTCTTCTTGAGCCTGAGGATGATGACTGAAAAACTGAGAAGAGGACTAGGGGAAATCACCTTGGCCACCAGGTCCAGCCCCTCGGGATCAGAGACAAACACACGGTGGTTAAGACAGGCTGACCCACGGCTGAGTCAAATGCAGTCCAAGAGCGAGTGCTTCCAGGACAGCTGCCTTGCTGAAGCTGGGACACATGGCTGCCCACTCAATCTTTTGGCTTCTGCAGGGAAATATCCACCTCCAGCTGCAGCTGGACCTAAGCCAGCAGAAGCTGCTGAGTTTGACCTCCCAGGCTGCCCAGGGATCGAGCTCCATGACAGCCTTTCCCCTGTGGAGTCGCGTCCTTGCCAGCRAAACCATCACACGCTCGTTCCTCCGCCAGCTCGCAGCAGTGCGGAGTTTCGTGGCTCCATGCTCTGTGAAGACCTTGTTCTGCACCTGGCAGACCCAGGAGGGCTGGCAATGCCTGCAACACGTGTGCACGAATGCGCTGGGAAGTACATTCCTGTTCCCTATGCCACCACCACCTCCTGCACCATCTCGCCGACTCTGGCCACGTCCAGCCTGACTGACAGAGCAGAGGAGCTGACGCCGGGAATCTTACCATTCTGTCCCCAAACCCTGCAGCTCGGGGCCTGGGGCTGAGCGCGGCGTGCCTGCTCTCCAACCCACGCAACCACTGCTGCCTCCCCGTAACGCAGGGTGGAGATGGGCTGGGGAGTGCTGCGGTCACACACCCGAAGTGGAGGCTACGCATACCTGGGAACTGACCTAGATTGGGACTTCAGATGCAACCCCAGGTCTTCCAGTTTTGATGCAGCCATTAAGATGCCTAGTTCAAAACATCGGTGCCTCATAATACGCACACCGTACCACCCAAGGAGACGAGGGGAGACCAAGGGTATTTCCAGAGCGTTCAGAGCATGTGCTGGCTGCACGGAGACTTGTAAAGACCAGGTAGCGTTTCTTCCACAGTCATCAACATTTGCGATCATTAACAGAGAAGCCACAATCATAACACAGTGCATATTTATACACAGGAGACTAATGCTGAAATCTCCCTGACCCAAACACTTGGGTCTGTCACGGAGGGGGCTAAAGGGAAAGCTCTGCTTCTCCAAAGCGCAGCAACATTCTTTCCAAAGCGCATCCAGCCAATTAAAAGCAATTTTCAAAAATTTCCTAGCCCTATTTCTGGTTAAAAAAAGGAAAGATCAACATGGAAACCCAATCTTCAATTGACATTAATAGGATCAAGATGGATCCCTGAATTGTTGCAATCAGTGACAGCAGAGCTGAAGCCCACATATACACAAGAACTAAATTAGCAACTCTCATCAATTACAGCAAGTTCTTCTTAAAACATACGGCAGATTTGCAAGCTTTTAAGGATGCGAATTCAGAATAACAAGCCTTTGTCTTTAGACAAGGGAAGACAAAGTAGCATTAGATCAAAGCCAATGTTTGAAAGTTGGGCGATTATTTTTAATAGTCTGTAACTCTAAAATTACACGAGCATTTTAAGACATGTAATTCTCTTTAAGTGTAGCAATTTTCAAGCCAAATCAATTTTTCAAGCTGAAGTTCTAGAAACGTTGATCGGGGGCACCTTCAGTCTGAAGAAACTACTGCTTTTCATAATATGCACATCTGATTTCAGTGACAGCGGTCACTTTCCGCTCGTGGTCTTTGGTTCCAGAAGGGAACCTGACACAGCTGTCCCTATTTTCTGTTCAACTTGCTGCTTTTGGAACGCGCACATTTTCTGGCAAGATTTCCCTAGACGTGCATTTAAATCAACACTGGCAAATGTCTCAAAATCAGCTAACAAAACATCTCCCATATAGTGGATTTCAACAGGATACTCTCTTCATTCGGTAGCACTGATGATAAAAAACGATTTTCAAAGCACGTTGTGTCATTGATTGTCAGACCTGGCCTCTCATTCCCTCTCTGCCCTGGCTCACCCCAAGACATCTCCTTGAAGGTCAGGGTTTTGCAGCCTTTTTTGTCTACTGGCAGCTCAGAGGTAAAAATACAGCTACACCAGAACTCCCTCAAAACAAAAGCATATTTTTGATGAAGACGGTTCAGTGGTATCAAGTGCTTTCACGCTAATTCAAATGAAAACACGGTATCGCAGGAGAAGAGAGTTATCTGATGTGCCAGGGAAGCTTCTCAGCAGTAGGTCAATTAACATTATTGCCTCTTATTCTAAGTGAGTTTAGATTAATGAAGATGCAAAACAGAAATTCACACAGCTGTCGGCTGGGAATGGCAATGCCAGACATACTCTGAGGTCATCGCAAGGGGGAGTTCAGCACGGCCTGTCGGATCATAGAAAGGCTTTCTGCGAAAAGCGAGAGCAACCCGGGAACCGCAGCTCCTTCGGAAAGTACCTGTGTACTTTAAACCACGTGCTCTGTGGGCTGCAATATATACATTGATCCTTCTAGTCAGCGACTGGGCGTTACTGCTGGCTCAAGGGACGGGTTGCTTTTCTGCCCTAGATCTTCATACGCAGTGGGGACCAAGAGCCAATGCTAAAGCCCACAAACRCAGGGATAAGGTATACATTTGGGTTAGTACAGAAGCCACTGACGGTCAGTCAAAGAAATGCAAACTAGTCCTGCGTGAGTACAGGCAACGTGCAGGTGGAAACATAGCATGTTTGTGTGCATTTGCCCCACTTTCAGGGCCAACGTAGTAAGTTTTTACACATCTGTTATTAAATATATCAGAAAAGAAAAATTTGCCAGGGCAAAGCCTCCCACTATGTCTTTGTGTCGTGATAGAGTCTATGGAGAGGTCCTAACCGACAAAAGTCATTGCACTTTGTAAGGAGCAGAGAGATATCAGAAAGGTGGTGCCTGTCAGAAAATTGACAAAGTTAATCCGACATGACTGGGGGGGTGATGATCCTGAAAGTCAAAATAAGTCTCACCAGTATCAGCCACCAGAGGAAGGCAGGATATAGGGGCAGGTGTAAGCTGACAGGCTCTCGCACAGATCTTTCTCTGAACATAGGTGGGGGGGAAAGGATGCTGGAGTGACCGAGGTATGATACGTGAGTCAGAGAGAGATTTTTACCTGTGTGAACGCACAGGGAAAGCCACAGTTCAATGGTGTCAGGTGAAAAGAATTTGCAGAGCACGCTGACTGCAAAGACATGAAAACAGGGCCAAAGTCCAAGACAAAGCCCAGGCCACCTATGTACACAGGCCGCTGTATAAACGTGCTGCATTGTAACCAAGGGGAAAGAAAAGTTCTTTCAGCAAACCTTTGGGGGATTTTTACGTACAGGACAGACACATACATACGCACAGGAATAGGTAATAAATCACATATCTAGTAACAGTTCTAAATATTGGTTCCCTCTCAAGAACACGGGGACAATACCTATTTTTCTATAAATATGCCATTGACGGAAGCCACCTAAACAACTGGCCAATTGTTCCCTGACTTGCTGTAGCTCTTGTGAATCAGGAGCGCTTGCCCTGGGCACAGGAATACAGCCGGCATTCAGTCTGCACCCGGCTCCAGCGCAGCTTTCCCCAGCACATGCTGCCAACAGAAACCAGCATGCAGAACCTGAGGTCTTGTGCTGTCTTGATCAAAAGGTGAATATTACATTTATTCCCCCAAAAATCCTTCCTTCCAACGGATGGAAGATTGCTGAGTTTCACAGCTCCGTAATGCAGAGTTAAGCAGCCAAGTGCTTGGACACGCTCTGCAGGTACCAGCGGCCCATCTCAGCCACAGCATCTCCCCTCCTGCCTACGCAGCCCTAGCAGTGCGTTCCTCCTTCGGAAGCTCCCTCCTTTGCCCCCCTTCCTGGGAACCCCACTGATGAGGAATCGGTTTTCCTTGTTATTTCATTCGAGTTGCTGAACCTGCTCACCTGCTGGGAGACTAAGCACTGATACAGTTCAAAATAAAGAATTCCACACCGATCTCTGACCAAAAAAATTTTAGTAAAAACCAAACAAACATTAAAACAGAAAATCCCCAGAACGCAGCCACCTTTGCGAGCCAAGAGGCCAGCGTCAGGGTACCCACAGACCCTCATCACCCTGAACAGAGATGCCTGGCCCTCCTCCACACACCCTCTGCCCCATGGCCCCAGAAACCCAGGCCATGCCCTGGCCCAGGCTATGTTGTATTTGCACGGTGCTTTTGCAGGTATTTGCAGGGTGCTCGTACCCTACTGACCTTCTGACCTGAACCTCTGACCTGCCTTGTCCCTGCAAGCTGCTCTGGTGACCACGGGGTTGTGGCTGACCCTGGTTACTGTCACCACACCTGCTCTGTTGGTTTTGCTTGGGTACTGCAGGAGGCAGCGAGGCCCCCGCCCGGCCTGCCGTGCCGCCACCTCAGCTCCAGGCTCCCCGCCTCGGCAGAGATGCTCCCAACTCCTGCTGCTCCCAGACACCTACGGGAAATCATAAAGGGGAATCTACTGAGCTTGGAAGTAACCCAACTTTGAAGATTTATTAACAGCTTTAAGTGGTTCACCCAAGATAACAAGCGATACCTGTGGCCGAACAGGAAAACCAAATCTGAGCTTGTACATCTCGAGCTCTAACACATCCCTTCTGCCCTCCCAGCCTCACATCCCCGCCTTGCAACTCTCTGCTCTTCCTGCTGTCACCCCGACGCCTGCAGAGTTGCCAGACGTTCAAAACCACAGCAGGCTTCACGGCTGCAAGCTCGCTAGGGATAATTACTCAATTACAAAACAGAGTTTCATTTGATTGGAGATTGCGGATTGGAATATGGTCTGTGTATTTTATTGTGCTTTTTTCTTTCTTTTTTGGTATGAGTTCTCTTTGCATGATGTGTAAACACAGTATAGTTTGCAAATTCCATAAACAATTGTGTAAATTGTGTCTTTCCAACAGTAAACATCATTCAGTCTGATACCACCTGTTTATCTCAGCAGCAGTAGTTTATATACTTCTTTGAGAGAAAGGATTTAAACGGGAAACTTTTCAGTAATTGAAGGTAAACTGTAAGCTTCCGCCTGCACCTCTGAATCCCGCCACTTCAACCTCTCAAAACTAAATAAAGCTTCAAAATAGGCAGCCAGCAGCAGCACGCTGCATATTCAGATGGGCACGCTAGAAGCAACAAGTCTAGTTTGCCATCCGCATCTAAATTCACACCGAGAGAAGTTTCCTCCAAGCGTACAGACATGTTAGCCACTACACAGCAAGTTTTCTCCCCTCCCCTTTGGGCCGTAATGAGAAAAATCCGCAAGAACCGTTCAGAGATGATGCCCAGTGTGGCACATCATCCCTTTCAGTAAACGTCATATTATCTGACATAAGGCTGCTCACTATAAAACCCTGATTGCTCTTGCTGAGGTGAGTCAATGATACAGCACATGTGGTCTGTGTGCTGTCAAAAGGGGATGGACAGAGGAAAGGGGAGCTCAGCAAAACACCGCATAATGCTTGGGGCTCTGGATTACACGCTCCTCCTGCTTCCAGGGGAGCTGAGCGTTGCTCGTGTTAGATGAGCCTTTTTCATTTCCCTTCGCACCAGACACGACATGAAGCGATAACCTGCTGGATGAGAAATCCCAAGGACTACAAGAGATTGGACAGCGGAGTGTTGGACCTCACGCAGCTCACAGCATGGTGTCCCCTCAGCGAGGCTGCAAACCAGCCCTGCCCTGCAGATGGAGAGCATTTCAGACTCTCGGGAAGAACTCACTGCCTCTCCGGGTTCCTAAAGGAGTGACGAGACCAAACAGTCCCAACCCTTCTTAATTTACAGCTGATGGCAGCCATCTTGCTGAAAATTAATCTCCTTTCTCACTCCCCCTCAGCCAGGAATTCCGGCATAAGCACCTTTTAAACCTGTAGTTTTTACTTTTTTATTTTACAGAATTTAGCATTTGATGAAATACCATGCTACGTAAACAAAAGAATTATTGCTATTAAACGTAAAGTCCCTTGTTGTGTTAAAGAAATACCAAAGCCAAGTACCAAGTCCCTAGATAGGCCTGCAGGATATTCAAAGCGATTAACCCCTTTGTCAGACTTCCCTGACCTCCAAGATGGATCAGCCACGTTTTCTGCAAGTATTTCTTCAGACGTTCTGGCAATACTAGTGGTCTGTTCTCACCTTCAGGAGTGGAGTTCTGCGTCTGCTCTGGGACACGTGCAGGTTAGAAGCCAGGATAACAAATTGCCCTTTAGCCTTAGAGAAGTCGTATCACTTATCTCCGTGCTACCCACCTGCTGGAGACAACTATGCTGACCACATCTATTTTACAAGCGTCTTTTTAAGATCGTTTAGAAGCAAACCCTGTCTGCAGTTCCCAGTCCAGCTCCCAACACAGTCGTTCTGAAATGTTGCATATAAAGGGGATTATTCAGGAAACCTGAAAGACCCCTCAGAAACTGAGCATAAAGACCCCAAATCCTTCCCCAAATACAAATACTGCAGAGCATGTAAGAGGGAAATCCTGGACTCTCCCTCTGGACAAAGAATTGCTGAAAACTGTGTAAACTGCATTTTTGATCGAGGAAACGCTTATGTTCATCCTGCTCCACAGCAAAAGACAGCAATGTCTTCAGGCTAAAAAAATGGAATCTAGAACGCAAATCTTGGCAGATAACAGGATAAGGGGACCACACCCTCAGACAATATAAATCAGCATAGCTTCTGGGCAACAGCTTCCACTTTTAAATGTATCTGCAGATTTTAACCCGATTTCCTGATATGTGGCTGAGAGAAATGTGTGCACAACCTGAACTCCAAAACTGTGCATGCAGTTATCCTGACTGGAAATCCTTCTCAGAAGCCATCGGTAACATCCAGCTGGACAGCAGCACTGCCCAACAGCTATGTCCATCACCAATAGCGAATGCACAGATCAGATGGGCAGCTACGGTTGTGCTAGCGGGTTTAACCTGTGCTAATAGTCAGGTAACATATAACTTTCATCTAGACTATGTGGCAGCTTAAAAGAGCTGCTGATTAAAAGGGATTGGGAAAAGTTTGCTGTCCTTGAAGATCAGTTCTACTTCTGGCATGTGGCAAAAAGAGACGACCTAAAGCATTCCAGAAAGAAACAGGCTTCGAAGATAATTCTCAGAAAGAAACACAGGACCAAAATGAATTCTTCCCTCCAGCAAAAGCYGCAGTAACTTCACTGAGAGCTCAGCCTGGGCTCAGGAATTCAAAATCTGTCCCACAGTGTGCAAACAGTCTCCTGTACCTTGCAGTATAACAGCTTCATCTGGTACTATAAAAGGTCTTCGTTGTCATGATTATTAGTCCAGATTTGGAGGCTACATTGCTCTCCTTCAGAGGTTCCACATCAGTGAGATCATCACTGAAAACAACGGGGCTGCACGTACCAAGTCTTGCCATTGACAATCAATGCAAGAAAATAAATCATTCTGCTGCCGGGCTGCAGCAATCTGTTTGCCAGCATTCTGAGCTCTGCTGAACCAGCATGTTTTTCCATGTTAGCGAGCTCTCTGCTCTTTACTTGGTGACCATGAAACCCTCTGGGACTTTGCTTATGCCTATTAAACTTGTGATATTCAACAAGTCTTAAATAAATAAATAAGTAAAACTAAAAGCTACATCACAGGAGTAAGGCAGAACCAGGAGGGCATGCAGGCAGTAAGGAAAAGTACTAACGCGTAAGCCCTGTGATCACCCTGCAAGAAGCGCTCAGAGTTTGCGTTTATGTTCTCTGGGGCTGGACGTTATGCAGTCATTTAAAAAGAAGTCCAAACAAACTGATACTGTCACTTAGCTACAGGCTTGTTAACCTGTGGGAGGCCATTTCCAGCCCTTAGCAGTGTGCAGCAGGTGCCTCAGGAAACCCATACCGTTCCTTTGAAGGAGCATTACTGAGAATGTTTTTATCCCACAGAGACATCTCAAGGAACTCGTTTGTCTCAGAGGAACTAMGACAGACCTGAGGTGAGAGGCTACGCTTCCGCTTCTGCTTGTAGCTACCGTATCCTCTTCTGTTAGACTGAACCTATAGACAGTAACATATAAGTCTGAGAACATGTTTACAATAACCTCTTACTGTCTATTCATAAGCATTTGACCTGGTTGAAGGCAGTAATTTTGAGACTTCTTCCATAATACTAGTGCGCAGGAGGTGCAATTTCATATTTTGGCAATATACCCTGCCTAGTACGAATGTCTGGTCTCCATGAGAACAATGTAGGRAAAAAAAAAAGTTTGGCTCCTAAATCAGACTGCAGCTCAGCAGTAGTCAAATCATGTAAGCCCCAAAAGGCTCTGCAGCCAAGACCATGGAAATCTGGCTTTTGTGTCTGCTCAGACTTCTAAATTAAAGAATGTATTTGCAGAGCAGCCATGGTGGAACTACACAAGGAGGGTTTTTCACACAAGCAGTAACAGTTACTCAAGAAGAGGGGAAAAAAAGGTTTAAAAAMAATAAAAAAAGAGAGAGAGACCTGTAGGCAAGACGTTAGGAATGATATGCAAAACGTATTTCTGAAGTAACACATTTCTTATCATTCTAGGCAGCTGAGAATAACTTACAAGGAAGGCATTTTCCTCTATCTAGTGGCCACATGGAAATGACAGCAACCAAACTATAACTGTTAAGAGCCGAAGCTTGTACACTTGCTATTAGCCATTTCTATCTTAAAATAGCAATTAAATACCACTCTCATTTTGCAAAGAATAATTTACTCTCCCAGCCAGCAAGCAGAAACTGGCAACTACGCTGTACACCTGTTATTATGCATTACAATGAAATTAAAATATTTAGAGAATTTGGCAAGTCTACGCTGCTAAAACTATGCTGGTAGTTGTAACTGTGAACTGTGTAGATGAATGCTGTTCCTGCTTGCTAGAAAAATATTGCTGCATAAAAAACTACTGGTGGCCAGCAGCTGGCCTTTCAAGATAAGTACCAAAAACATGYATTTTGTGACATTTGGTCAGATGGCACGGGTGTCGAGGCTCTTGTTATTCAGCAGGAGCAGCAGGGAAAGAGCCGAAGAATGCCCCCCTTGCAAGCCATGTGCGCTGACCTCAATGGGTGAAGTGCAGAGCACTATTTATTCAGGTGCAATAACACAAATCTTTGTGGGTTGTTCTGCAATGATAAAACAAAGAGGATTCCAAAGAATGCGCTCCATGTGTGACTTCCCGAGCTCCACTGTAAGCACACCGTATTTGCAATATCAAGTGACAGCCAGAAGCAAAATTATTGTCGTTTGGGGCCGCTGAGTGCAGAACTTGAGCAGCTTTTCAAAATGGAAAAGTTTTATGGTGCTGCAGAGTATAACTGGGATGTGGGGAATAACACAGGGGCCCAATGGAGATAGGCTTTTTCTCCCCCCAGTACTTATTTCAGCTGTCCTAACCTTTTCATGTGAAAATAAACAGGACAAGCTGATAACATAAGGCAATTTACGTGTACTACTTTTGCCTCCACGAGCTAGCTGCACTATTAGAGTATAGGGAACTTTGTGCATCCAAGCACAGTCAGTGACCGTAGCTTGTGTCATTAATTACTATCTTTGTTTAAGATCAAAGAATTTACGCTCAATATGAAACACCACGAGCATACATGGGAGTTACAATTCTAGTAATTTACGGAAATGTATTTCTCATCGCGAACAATAGGAACCAGCGCAGACACCTCAGCATCGATAATACCCTACATCTGAAAATTAGTCTAAACGTAAGCTTAATGCACAGAGGCTTCCCCACATACACACAGCTGATGCTACCTTTACATGATCGATCATTCTTGCATTTCCGACATGACCAAACGACTGCAGTTTACAGTGTTACTAGRTTATTTTAACCTCATCCACATGTTGAATAACATCCTTGTCTCAGGGTTTTGAAAAGAAAATACCTAAAGGACCTGTGGTTTCCAAACAACACAGTGGTTGTTTTATAAAGAATACGTAAACTGAATCATCACTGATAATTTTCAGAGAAAATGGTATTCAGTAATCTTAGGCAGTTTTTCTATGAATAGATCAGAGACATAGACGGGATGCTGGTAAGCTGTTGCACTACACCTGGCCTATTTCAAGACCACGGAGAGAGATGACGTGAACTCAAGCCAGCTCCGGGTATCCTCACCCATGCCCACCCAGCGGGTGGGAGAGAGCGACTCTCTGGGTGCTTCCGCTTAGATTCCCAGTCTTGAAAACTGGCCATCACTGTTTTCCGCAAGTATGGCATTTCTGCGCTCTTTGCCTACGTCATGACCGTTGCGTACGCCTTGCACCAGACCCGTCATGGAATCAAAAAGGAGGTAACAGATTGTTCAGAGCAACAGCCCAAGCCAGGTATCAAACAGAACCTGTGTCACTCACAGAAAAAGATACGAACTCAATAAACAAGGTATGTTAAAGGCATACAGTAAAGGACCCCTACTCAGAGCATACCAGCGTTTCTGCAATGCCTGGATTCTTCTACTTCTACAGCTATGCATCTAAAACTATCCAAGATGGACGCTGTCAGTAAAAACTGTCACTGCTATTTCCTGACCCTGATAGTTTTGGATGCCATCTGGCAGAGGAGCACTTTTCTTAAGGATTCAGTTAATCGTAACTCTGATACGCTGCTGGCAACACCTGACTCCTTCAGGTCACAGCTTTTCCCATAGGAGTCAGGTGCTTCTGTATACATTCTACTCTCCTTCTGACTCCTTCTCTGCAGGACACTTGTCCCCCACCAGTCACGGTGTCCCCCACCAACACTGGTGTACATCTCTGCCTCAGTGGGTATCTCGGACTTCCTTGTCAATACTTGTCGCCTGCTTTTAACATCTCTACGCACAAGACCCTACGTAAGATTCTCCGCCCCAAGAAAAATCTCTAATATGAGCAGGAAAGGCTCACTGCCAACCTAAGACGTTCATCACTTGCGGAGACATTCACTACTTACAGAGAGAAAAAAAGAGGAATTTCATGTTTCATGCTCCATTTCTCTCCTGGACACACACACGTGTCCTAACCTAGAGGTCACTTCAATCATTTCTTCAGTCCAACCACACAAAGCGAAAGAAATATCTAAATCTCAACTATGAGTATCTGATTCTTTCCAGTCCTGCTAGGAATAGGATGGAGAGACATCCTCAGGTGAAGAAAAGATCAGAAGAGCATTTCTTCCAAGTGAAAAGAGAAAGTTGAACTAGGAGTCGTTGTTGGTTCATTTAAAAGGTTAGAAGCAAACGCCTGTGATCCTCAAAAGTCTGAGGGCCATAGGATGAACCACAGATGAACCATTTTCTGCCATCAACTTCTCTCTCAGCAGAGGGAGAAATTCAGGCCAAAGGCATCTCAAGCTAGCTTTCAGTCAGAGCAGACTCCTTAAAGACTACGTATGAGTAAGTATTTACCCATTTTCAACTGTGATGAATACCAGTTAACTATCCGCCGTCCTTCTGCCCTCCAAGAACAGAGAACAGTCTCATCTTTTACACCACATGTTTTCCAGCTGTGCGCCTGAAGTACGGTTGAGAAAGATCCAGCTGAGAGAGGTGTCTCCTTTTTCTTCTCTTCAGGAAAAGAGGTCGTTCCACCTCTGACTTTACTTCCTACAACTGAAGGCAAACAGGAAGCAAAAGAGCTGATCCTGTGATTCCCTGTGCATCCTCAACTAAGCACACTGTCAAACTCGGCTCTTGAGCGAGCAAGCACGCTTCCTCAGAAAGCGGTGTGAAGGCAGGGAAGAATGCTATCCCTATTTGGATAATGGATCAGTATTTTGGAAGCGAACAAGTAGTTCTGAAAAGAAAAAAAAAAAAGAAAATAAAAAAGACATTTTCTTAAACTTTTTTGTTGTTGCTTTACAGGGATTGTGTTTTTAAACATGCAGGAAGTCTGCAACACAGCAAACTGCTTCTCAAGACTGTGGAGTCATTTGGCCCATTTGAGTTTAACAATAATGCCAACAGGCAGCTAAAAGCACAGATCCACCAACCAGCTCTGGTGGAATGCCGAAGCAAAGCATCAACACCGTGATGCGCGATCTTTTGGACAAACATCTTGGCCAACATCTGTTTTTCTAGAAACGCGACAGAGTAAGCTAATAAGTTACGCATACCTTCGTTCTGCTATGTATTTACCCCAGACATTTCAACTCACTTCTGCACGTGTCCTTTTTTTTTTTTTTTTTTTTAAACAGAGGTCCGGATTTTTAGTTTTTTCTTTCCAAGCACTGGTTGAGTTGTCTCCGCAGGAAGTACAACAGAAAGCTGTCTTCCCTACAATTTGTTTCAAGTCTGAGCTGTGAGGCCATAAGTAGATACAATCC
>JAYKAV010001223.1:3529724-3541006 GCA_035582835.1 Phoebastria nigripes
GTCGTAGAAGGCCCCTAGGTTGGTCAGGCAGGACTTGCCCTCGGTGAAGCCGTGCCGGCCGTCTCGAATCGCCTCCCTGTCCTCCCTGTGCCTTAGCATAGCTTCCAGGAGGATCTGCTCCATGATCTTCCCGGGCACAGAGGTGAGACTGACTGGCCTGTAGTTCTTCCTTTTTCCCCTTTTTGAAAATGGGGGTTATGCTTCCCCTTTTCCAGTCAGCGGGAACTTCACCGGATTGCCACGACTTCTCAAATACGACGGATAGTGGCTTAGCAACTTCATCCGCCGGTTCCCTGGGGACCCGCGGATGCATCTCATCGGGTCCCGTTGACTTGCGCACCTTCAGGCCCCTTAGATGGTCTCGAACCTGATCTTCTCCTACAGTGGGCGGCTCTTCATTCTCCCAGTCCCCGCCTTTGCCTTCTGCGGCTTGGGCGGTGAGGCTCGAGCCTCACTTGCTGGTGAAGACCGAGGCAAAAAAGTCACGAGTACCTCTGCCTTCTCTGTATTCTGGGTAACCAGGTCTCCCATTTCCTTCCGGAGAGGGCCCACATTTTCCCTCGTCTTCCTTTTATCCCTGTACGTTTTTGTTTTTAAAATACTGTTTCTCTTGTTGATGGTAAAATTCATGCTGATTTACTGCTAAAATGTGAGTATATTGATAGATTTTAAAATCAGTCACTTCAGGATTTTTTTTTTTTTTTTGCAAACAACAAATCTAAGAAAGGAAAGAAAACAAACTGCTTTATTCAAGGTCTTATGCTGTGATTTTAGTTTTGAGAAAAATCACCTTAAGCTTTGAAATTTTTTAAGAAAATATTTTAAGAAAATATTAACTTTTGTAATGATAACACACAGAAGTAGCCACTTGAGAATTCCAAATCTGACACGTCCACTCAGATTTCATGTTTCAGAATAAACAAAACACCTTATTTTTAGTAACTGTTTTAAAAATATTATGTTCTTAAAATACTGGTATCTTTTTTCCCTTTTCTAAGTGTATTTATCCATTCTGTGCTGTATCAGAATTATCTTTATTGTCGCTACAGCTAATGCATTTCTTTCGTCAAAGCGCACGTAACTCTTGATAACTTGATGTATTAGGATGAATAATACATGCAAGAAACATGACTGATGTGGAAGAAGGCTAAAAAAAGACCAATTCCAAAGCTATTTGAAATCGAAGGCCTGGGTTTGGAAACACAAGAAACTGCTTAGAGACAAGCTTTGGAAAGCCATCATAAATGCAACTTCCCCCGGAACTACGCATGATGTGTTTAAGCCAGTGGGGTTACGTTACCTGTTCCTTTTTCAGTAATCTAATGAGAAATTACAAAATCTGCCCAAGTAATAAATTTACTTTTTAAGGAGTAAGAGAGCTTCTGAAGTTCTTGAATGAAGTTATGCACTCAACTGCCATTGAAAATCAACTGTTTTCCAATGTATTGTATCCATGAAACAATAAAAATCCTGATTATTAGCATGTGTAGTATCAGAGACCCACTACCCAGGCTGTCATGTCATTGTCTCCCCGCTGGCGCAGGAAACCCAGATGCCTTAATCAAGCAGAAAAGAGGCAAGGACTGAAGATGATCTCATGATTACCGTGGCCAGATTACAGGCATGCAAGCAATTACTGTCTGAACCAAAGCAAATGTACCTGAGCCTAAAGTTCCCTYCCGTTGGAGAGTCAAAGCAATTGCCTTAGCAATGGTGAACGCTATACACATGGCAGTGCAGCTGCTCACCTGTAAGCTAACAGGACTCTACGGGAGTTACGCCAACTAAGGGTCTTATTTTCTTCACGTTACTCAAAATATTAATAAACTCAGTTTTATTTGATAGGAAGTACTGTTTCACCTGCTCCTTGTTTAAAATTCTTTCTTCATGAAGGTTAAAGAAAGCAAGTCTTTCACTGGGAAGTATGAATAAGTCTCGAGGCCAGGGCTAGCTCAGGACAAGATACCTTGTGCCAACTATTCATGTGAAACACTGATGACATTTACAAGTGCCTGAAACCATCCTCAGGCTCTGCACAGACGCATTGCAGGGACAGCCCCTACAGATCTTGCGCGCTGGAGCAAGCCTACAAGGCTAATATGCCAACAGACACGCAAGGGAAGCTGTCCACGGCACCCTGGAGGTAGGTATAGTTCAACATAGCCTACAATCGCACCAGAAAGCGCTCCTCCAGAATAACCCGGATGTGGGCAGTGAGTTCACGCGGCTGGGATGAGTATAACTCTCGAACACACGTGAACAGTACAGGAGTAGGAAAAAAGGAAGAGTTTGGGGTGCATTTTAATTGCACATAAACAATCACTGTTAAGTATTTCTAAAAATTTCAGTGAGAATACTGCACTTGCAATACCGATTAGCTCACACTCAATACAGTGAAACATAGGTACTTTGCTACTATGACATTTTCCATTCCATTAATTCCACTCAGTTATGCAAATTTCACACAAATGAAATCTGAAAACCTGGCAAAATCTGTACTATGAATTTGTAGAAAAAGATGTTCTTAATGCGAACGCATTCAATGACGCATGACAGTAGGCTAGAATACGGTGTCATCACTTTTTAAATTCTATATTCCCCACCTTTCTTTTTTTTTAATAAGTAGACTAAGCTACAAGATCACTCCGACAGGATAAACTCAAAATACAACGTGCAATGCTGTCAGAAGATGCCAGACAACCTCTGGAAAAAAGTTTACTTTTTTTTTTTTTTTTTTAAAAACATCAGCTGCTACTGATGTTAGCAGCTCTTCCATAATCCGCGAAGAGCAGAGAATACACTAAAAACATACAGTTCTGAACTTCTGAAAAACTTGATTCATCTCCAGTCTCCAGCCACAAAAAGATGCAGTTGCAAGAGGCAGGGATACTTAGGGTTGTTACAAGCCCGATGGAAAGAACATAATGCATTTAAATCCATTCACTGTACAAATATCCCAAGTTAATGTCAGCGCAAGTCCTGTAACGCTGTTTTTCATGCCCTGAATTGTCTCCTCTTCGCTCCGGCTGATGGCTTTTCCGCTCCCCTGCATTAAGTGAACCTCAACGCAACCTTGAACGCTGTGGAGCTTTCCTGCCCCCTCTTGTCACAGCTCCATTACTACCACACTACGTTTCTATTTCCAAAGGTAATTTTACCTCTAACTGATAGTCTGTCTCGTTTTACCCTAGAAACCTTAACTGCTTGGCCCTCTCATCTTTCTTAGGGATCCTCCTCTTCCTAGACATCCTATTTTTAATGCAGATATCCCTTCTTTAGTTTTCAACTCATAATATTTCACGCAGCCTTTCTGTCTGCTGTTCCTGTGTGCTTCGAATCAATGCATAGTTCCCCAGTAAGAGAAGATGAGACTTACATAATTGTTGTTTATACTGTTGATAATTCAGGTGTCTTTTCTCTTCTAATAGCAGAAACTCCTCAAACCTGCGTGACACTTAGGAAATCTGTATCCTTCACTGCAAAGCCATTCAAATGCTCCCCAGTTAGCATGACCTTCCAACCGGGCTTCCCACCCCAGCAGGGCATCGGCACCGTGACGTGCTCTGCTCCCAGCACCAGCCCTTGCAGCTCTGCCTGATGCAGCAGCACGCCGAGCCGCTCCAGGCATGCCACCTTGCTCAGAGACAGCCTTGCGTGCTACGTGGCACTGCCCAGAGCCGACTGTGGGGAAAGAGAGAAGATGGCCGAAGGGATTCAGCTCTGACAATACACTAGCAAACATGTCTAAACCTCAGCAGGCTCCGCTGGAAATAAACTGTCCAAAAAGAGCACAAACTTGCCAGAGAAAGAGGCCTGCACAGAGGAGGGTGGCTGGAGCCGTTCAAGCTAAGGCAGAATAAAAAGTGAGAAGCGTGAAGGACTTCCGTTTCCCAGAGACGAGTACGGACCGCACATTCCCTTTTGTTTAGCAATTTTTTATTAGAATTAGTATCGTTGTGCCTTAGAAGAAAGACCTGAAAGATCTGGAGACGGTAATTTTATTTCTACCCAATGCACATCCTTTTCATCTGTTTCCACTGTGTTGTACCCGTTACACTTTGCATGTGAAGACTTAACAATTTTCAGTACATTTCCCTTTGCAATGGGCAATACCCTGTCTCTATCTTATCAACAGGGAAACAGGCAGACTGATGATGTGATTTTTCAAAAGCATCTGATTACAACTCCGCTTGCCAAAAGATCTAAGACAAGGCTGTGGCAGAGGAACTCAGACCACCTAAGAACAGAAGACAATAATCGCTTTTCAACGCCCTTGCCCTTCTGTGCCTCTCTTGCGTATCAATCTCTCAATCCCTTCTCAGGCCTACGCCTTTGTGCACAACTCTGCTGAAAGGCTTCTTTGCCTCCCTCTCTGTTTTTCATATGCATAAGGTCCAGCGAGTGTGCAATGCTACCAACTTTCAAGTGCAACCTAATCAACTGAGGCTCCAAAAATCCTGGTGGCTTCCCATACCCTTCAGGAATAATGAAATACGTGGACATCTTCCCAAACCTATCTTTCCTGCTATTGCCTGTGCTAGTTTTTTCCTTTCCGTTTCTTTTTTTCCCCCCTCTTTGTTTTTTTGACAGTTTCTTTACTTTCTAGTTCAAAAAGCTTCTCTGCGCAGGTCTTTGGGGTTGGAGAAATTTCTTGTCACTACCCATAAAACAGTATCTTCCTTTAAACCTCAAGTCTATTCCCTGCTCTGATGTCACCTTTTTGAGTAATGTTACTCATAGAAGTCCTTCTGAAGAAGTTGTCTGCTCAGAATCTGGCTATTTCTGCACAAGAACTTCACTGACAGTAAGGCAACTCCCTGATGCAAAGATGCTCGCATTCCTCCTCCCAATACACTGGACGTGTTCTAAGGCCCAGGGCACCTCTAGTGCGACTTAGCTAATCCCAGCTTCACCTCAAAAACAGAACCCCGAGAGCTTGATTTCAACATGATGGCTCAAGCATATTCTAAGGATCCATTAAAATCAAGAAAAACATTCCAATTGACTTAATTGACTTTAAAGGCACCCGAATCAAGACGTAGAAGCTGCTACATGCCCTTGTTTCACCCAAGATGTTATAACGAAATCCTCTATCCCGGCAACGGACCAAGAAAAGCCTTCACGCCCCGTTCCAGCCAGCAGCAAAACCAGGAACATTCCCGAGGTCCTGTGAGGCACGTGAAGAACAGCCAGGCAGGTGCCACTGCAGACTCCCAGCATGCTGTGGCGTGGGAAGTCCCTGCCCTCCAGCCTCTGCCTGCCTGGCACAGTCGTGTCTACTGGGTGGCACAGCTCAGAAAGGCTGGCTGTTGACGCAGACAAGGCTCCACTGCAATGCAAAAACTCAGGGTGACAAAGATGCTACGTGCATTGCGTTTAGGTCTAGCACTGTAAAGCCTCCTTTGCAGAAGGACTCCTCCCACAGAAGTCAGTTACAAAACTCCCATCTCCCAAAATAATACAGGTCAGACCCAACGTGAGGCTTTCCTTCATACCTTTAAGAATAAAAATGCAAATTTTGTAAAGGGATAAGGTGAAAAGCATATCTCAAGAAAAAACAGCAGCGCCCAAGATGCTCTATTAAACCTATTTGCCAGCGACATCATTGCAGCTTGTAACAATGAGAACTGAAGATAAAACACAAGTTCACAACAGACCTCAGATTTCAGATGAACCTTTGAAAAGGAAAAGGGGCGGGGGGGTGTGAAGGATCAGACCCTTAATTACGTGACGTTTAGTTTTAGGTCACCTGAAAGGTGAATCTGCGCTCTCTCTGTTTGCTAAGCTACTTACAAGATTTAAGGAAGTGCACATCAGCCTCTCCTCCTGCCTCTGGTGCTCATGTCAAGGGCAAATGGTTGGGCAGTGGAAGGCTTCACATGAGGCTGAAACACAATAGTGCTGGGAATTCTTCTTAATTCTTACTTTAAACTTGATCTTTCAGCTGCATGACTGACCAGGTTATTACCTCTGCTGAGCAAGGTCTGCTCAACACTGAACGTTCTGGGTCTACAAACCAGAGACAAACACAGCCATTGTGTGGTGTGTCAAGGAAATGGAGAGGCATTGACAACCATTGCTTTTCCAAGGCCAAGGAAAGAAAATGCTTGTCTATCAATTCCGCTTGTTACTGTACATTACACTGTATCTATTACAAACTGCTGACAATGACTTTTTAACATTTCCAGTTTGATTAGATGAAATAAAAAGGAGGTAAGAGTCCATTTTTATTCTCCTGATGTCTACCGTGGTATTCCTATCTTTAAGAGCATGAGACCGCTTTCATTCATCATTATTTATGTAAGACTATGGGTTTTTTTCACTCCTACAATCGATCTATTTTGACATCTCCCAATGCTGTACAGAACCTGGGGCACCACAACTGTACCTATAATCAAAAAACTCACTTGTAACTCCAAAGAGCGGCTTCATCACAGAAGCAACCTAGAAAAGAAGCCAAACTCCCTTACCAGAAAAAAAACGACCCGCAAATCTTCAAACAGACATTTTACCTTTCTGCTGCATTTCTCACACAAACATAACTTCATTCCGCTACGCCTACCCGCCTTCTCCCTCAACTACAGACCGATCTGATTTCTCTTAGCTGACTTCTGCTAACATCCAACTATCCTGCAGAAACTATGTCCTCTTTATCCACGCCGCTGCCCAACCTACTACGTCCTTTCCCCTGCAACTGCTGTTCCCCGTACACCGGGCCACGCAGCACGTGCCGACGCGCTGGCTCAAGAAGCCCAGGCAAGAGTCAGTCCTCTTCTGGCCCTCTTGAAGAGACAGGAGACGCGGCACGAAGCCATGTCCTACACTCTTATTCCACATGCTACATTTAATCTGAATGGCCCGCACAAGTTATATTCCCCCTTTGCTCCTCCGAGCAAGTTCGTAAGCTAGGCCAAAACCTGGGCCTACACTTCTGTAACTGATGGATATACAATTTCCTATTTACTGAGGAAAGTATTAACATCACCCAAAAGAAAATCTTTGTTCCCTGTTACAATTAATCCCCTCTTCAGTTTACTGAGCGTTCAGGTTTTGAATAAGTGATTGTTCTAAGGAACACACAGAAGTGTTCCACAAGCAGAAACTTGCTCTTAATTACAGAGAAAGGAAATGCAGGAAGGAAAAAAAAAAAATAAAAAAAAAAAAATCGACATGTCTGATTATATCTCCCCATATATTAAACTGAAAAGCCTGTGATATTGTTYGTTATGTCCTCAGCATCAATCTTCAGGAATAGCAAATTAGTCAGAATAAGTATTAATCAATGACATATCCACAAAAAACAAAGGAGGGAGACAGACCTCATCTTTTAAAGGAAGGATAAAAAACAACTAACGACACAGAAAGATAAAATGTTTCAATTTCTTTCAAGACTATAGAAGAAAAGGGAGGAATTACGTGAAATGAAGTTGGATCAACTGAGGTGACCCGAGAACAGCAGCTAACATGTTACGTAAGTTACCCATACTACATAATCCTCACCAAGAACCATGCTCACTATGATTCCCAATGTCAATCCCACCAAATAGGCAGGAACCCACCCCGGAGCTGACTTTGTCCAACTAGGACAAATCCATTCCCCTTCCGTTTAAGTAACTACCAGTAAACGTAGCAGAACACTTTTTGTACTCCATTCTCTTTCTCATTTACAACGTTGCAGCTGTCGGGAACTAGAAGGCGGTGAGTTATCATCGTACCACTTTCTGGGTCCTCTTTGTTCAAAGGGACAGCAGGAATTTTCTTGGAGATAGGGACCACCGGCAGCCAGAGAACGGGACAGGATAACTTCCATAATATGCATCCCCTGCCTAGAAACGGGCACGATGCTTATGCACATGCCTATCTTTAAGCACACATACAGAGCCGGCTGCATACAAAGACCTGTGTGCGCTTATAACTAAGCATGCCTCTGGGTGCTTTGCTGAATTTGTGCTTAAAGTTAAATATGCAAAAGCTTTGCTCAAATGAAACCAGAGACATTCAGCATGCTTTGATAAATGTTACTATTTCTAGAATTTCCAGTATTCTTTTGGTGTACTAAGGTTTCATTCTTTCTCCTTTCTTCATAGATATTTTCCATAAAAAGCAAACTTYACTGCTCTGCAATTAATGGATAGGTTCTCAGGGAAAAATGTAAGAAAAAAATAACATCCCTCAGAGTTAAATCAAAGGAAGGGGAAGTTTTTCCTGCTGTGTTCTGTGCAATGGAAGACAGCCCGTCATTCTGATGAAGCCGGAAAATTTCTTTTCCATACACCAGYGATCTCAGTAAACCTACCCCTAACTCTCCGAGTTATAAGGTTTATTTTATAAAAGTTTAAATCTTATATTTTATCTTCTTCTGCTAATAGAAAAAGCTTACGCAATAGCTACTGGTCAAAAGTAGTTCATTTTATTTAGCCTAAACGTGATGTGCAGTCATAAAAACAAAGCAGACAACCTTCCAATGTTTCTTATTATGATTAGTAAGGAATACTAAGTTTGCAAACTATCACTCAGTGACCAGTGTTTTTTAAGGCCAACTCTCATGAGAAAACAAGAACGGATTGTAGAACATTTTCTTAATGTAAACTTTGCCTGTTTCATTCTGACACATGAGCTAATTTAGCAAATCAAATACTGTAAATGCATCCCATGGATCAGCTTCTTGCATTTGAGAGGAGAAATCCAACAGAAAACAATAACACACGGTTAAGTACTTGTGGCTGATGTAAAGAAGCTGAATATGGTGCTTCCCTTTGCTGGAAAGACTTKAAGAAACGCGGTTTGCCCTACAGTGATCTGAAATTTTGCATGCTCTGCTTGAACTGCATTTGCCCCTACCTGCAAACGTATTCTGCACATCATCCAGATGTTTGGACAGCTCTTGAAACGTTTCCCTCCACTACACATAACTCTTCAGAGTCACCACTTTATTAGCTCTTGCTGACAACAGCTATCTAATACTCAATCAAAGATTTTTAACAGGAGCGGAGTCCCACAGACCAGGCAACAGAAAGCCTGAGCATCTTCTTGAGCTTACTTCTGGCAAATAACCTGAAATTAGTGGATCTAATGGTTACATAAACTCATAGGAGGCACCTGTGCTCATTTTCGTCTACTTACGGAACCCATTTCTGTGCAAACAGTGCATTTTAAGACAACTCTTAAATGACATAAAAACGCAGCCAAAAGCAAGCCGCCATAAGGCGGGTCAGGACTAGTATGTCCTTATTCCTCYAAGTCACGCTTCCCGAGCCTGCTGATGCGGTGTTTAACTTCCTACTAAACGATTCAAGAGAACTAGTCCTTGTTTTTTAGCTCTGTAATTGTTGTATCTGCATCCGACACCCCGTCAGCAGCTCTGAGCTGGCCTGCCAGAAACAGCACCCTCAGTGAGCCTGCTTGGGTTGGAGACGCCTCAGGGTGTGCTGACTCAGCACAAGCTCACTGGCAAAGCAACAGCAGACATGATGGATGCTCTTGGCTTCAGCAATTAAAAAAAGACAAATATTTACAAGAGAGACAAAGAAGATTGGAGAAAAAGCAGGCAGGAAAAAATGAGAGACGGGTAAGATTTCTAAACAATGCAAATCTTCAGAAAAAGTTCAGCTCGGCCAAACTGTTATTCAGCTCATTCTTTCTACCAGCACCAACACTGAGAAAGCGTCTTGGGGTTAAAGCCAACAAATACCGACCACGTAAAAGGCTGGGTATCCAAAGAAATCTCTTCGGCAACCAGAATTTCTCTTGCTCTGTTACCAACAGCATGATGGTTCCCCTTTCAGCTGCAGCAGAGAGAAGCGCGACAAAGACCATTTTGATCTCAATTTCCTTTTTCACCTTTTTTTGTAACTAGTCTGAACAATAATTCACGTTACTGCARTTTAGCCGAGACATGCACGAGCTACTTAAACAAGTTCCTCTAGCAAAATTCAAAATCCCCTCCACTAACCTAATTACAGACAGATTCAACAGCATTTTTCTGCACAAAATTAAGCAGAAGCTATGGGTTAAAACCCTAACATCAATAAAAGCCAAGTATTTCAACACACTGTTTGAGAACAGGTGTTATGCACAGTACTACTAAGACTTTAAAAATTCTTTGAAAGAAAATAGATGAGCTTTCAGAAAGAGAAGCAGCCTCTTGAAGCATACTGAAATGCTACAGACAGAGCTGAGAGATAAATGAAGAAAGTGGAAAAGCAAAAAACGAAGCAGGCACTAGCCTGGAAACCACAAGACCGGTGAGTGTTGAGGCAAGTCAGAGCCATCATGGAGAAGCATAACACAGGAGGAAATGAGAACCATTAAAATAATATGGCAAGAAGCAAGACTGCTGAAAGTTGCCAAGACCATTGGTGAATTTAAAAACTTGGCTCACTGTTTCTCCGCCACTGCCCTTTTCTAAGGAATTGTGCTGACAATAGGAAAATGTAGCTAAATACAAAGTATTTTGATTTGTGGAGCATCCCCAGTCTTCCATGAGCAACTGTTTTGTGCATGTACGAGCAGAGCAAGACGCACTCCTTGTCCCAAATGACTTCCACGCTCAGCAGGCAAATCAAGAGAGGCCGAGATGAGACACGTGGAAGAAAGCATCCCCGAGGTGCTTTCCGAGGACGCGACAGTCTCTTCACCAGAAATCATTTTTAACACGGCTTTATATCCACTCATGAGGAGACTAAAGCCTGAGCCCTATCTACGTTGAACATGAAAAGGGGAGGGGGAAATCAAGGGCGGGGCGGGCAGAAGAAGAAAGAGATTCTCCTGTTTAAGAAGCAGGGGCTTTCTATCTTTCAGTATGTTCCTTCGCTGGACCCCAACAGAAAGGGCTTCAAGACTATGCCTTGCTCTGGCAGAAAAGGCTGATAAACGATGGTTTACTTTGGATGACAGCACTGCCAACTCCCAGACCTGCACAGTGAGTTTGTCTATGTAAATATTGCAGTGAGCTTTTACGCATCCTCCAGCAACTATGGCTTGGCAATTTCTATTCTTTACTYAACACTTCTTTCCCAGCCTTTCAGTTTTTTCTCTTCAGATCCCCGCTTCACTGAATACCTACTTCAGTGTGTGGGATATCAACACCGCATCACAGACTAACATATATTCATGTACATACTCCATTAACTGTTTTCTCCATTCTGTCACCCTCTTCCCTATCAAAATCAGTGTACAGTTATTATGTCGCATGGACTACATAGTCCCYCAACACAGACTTCACACACAGGGAAGCAAGAGTCCTCTGCGGTCCTTGCAAGTCAGCTAGTGTGAGCACTCAA
>JAYKAV010001223.1:3545151-3603921 GCA_035582835.1 Phoebastria nigripes
GGGGACAGGGGGAAGACCGCTTTCTAGAGGACAGATAAAAGGTTCACAGCATCAGACTCGCACTCCCTGGACATGGGATATAAGCAAGAAGTACTCCTTAGAGCTCTACTTACTGTTAAACAACAAAACCACTGTGACCTCTGGAACGCACACTACTATTTTTTTTCTATTCCTGAATTATCTTGTCCTGAACAGAACAATTATCTCCGTTAGTTTAGATTATATCCTTTGACTGGAGTTGTTTATTTGATTATCTACTGCTGTAAACTTACATTGCAGATAGCACCTCACCGCTGTAGATAATCACAGCAAGAACCTTTGCCAGAGACWTTTGTGCATATCAGCTTCTAGGTTGTTTTTTCAACCTTCTGGAGAAAGCCCATTATCATGTTACAGAACATGAGTTAACAGCCGGTTGTCTCCTTGCATAGGTGATTACAGAATACAAACGAAGAGATGATCCCTATTTTTAGTAACGTAAGCATTACCAGAAGCACTAAAAGGCAATTTTTATTTACAAAATACAAAGACGTAAAACACTAAACCAAGGTCACCAAGAGAAATGTTTCTGGTATACCCCTTTCTGCAATGACTGGATCCAAGGCCCTGTAAGTGCTTAAGTGTTTATGAGCCCACGAGTTGACATTCATTAAACACTACCGTACATTTTCCAGAAAAGTAAATTCTCACAGMGTTTTCACGGTGCAAATTGTGACCCTTCCAGTTGCAGTGATGTGAAAAATACCTAACTTAAACATCAAGGAATGTACATATACTACGCAAGAAAAACAGCCAACTTAATGAAAAAGATCTGCTATCTGGTTCTCTCCTTTGGCTTATTTTCTATCCAAGAAGGAGGGAGGAGGACTGTTTTACCTTTGGTATTTTAGGTTAACAATCTGTTTTCTCTTGTATTGTTTTATTTGGCATTTGTGGGACACTTACATAGTTGTTAGGAGTATATACACGCCAACACATACGCTTAGAAGAATTTCATTAAGGCAGATCTGACCCTCAGGTGTTTGTTTTTGTACATTGCAGTTTATGATCCAGGACAGCCAAACTGAAAAAGGTTATTAGAACAACAATGCTGATTGAACATCATAAAAATAGACAATAATAAAGCAATTAAGCCTGAGAGGGCTATATCTATTAAAGAAATAGTCTGCAGGCTCTGTGAAAGCAAAGTAGTGTAGAGTTTCTCATATGCTGTCAAAAGCCATTACACAAGCACTGCAGAAACACAGTGACCCCACGATCAACATATCTGAAGAGAAGTTCGTTCCCAGCACTGCTGCAAAGTGCTTATGGCATGATGCAAAATAATTTTCTCTGTCTCTTCAAAGGGAAAAATGCATCCCTTCTCCTTACTTACAGGATGCTGGTCAAAAGTCATTATGATCTCTTCTAACTGTGCAATACCTAGTAAAAAATGCTTCTGTTTGGGTTCTGCAATGCTATTTTAAGTACAAACAGACAGGTATTTACAAGTGTTATTTGTTGAAATTTAGATTAGCTTCCTTTAGAAGTTGATCTGTAAATGATTACGTTTCTCATCGTTCTCTCCCAGACAGCTCATTACACTATGTAGTTCTATGATTTTGCTGTTCACAGTGAAAATTGTTTCCCAGATAAAGACAGCAGATTGGAGATGTGTAAAGTATACTCTTTCCCCCGCCACACCTTCTTTTTTTTTTCCCCCGAGGGGAGCTGTACAAAACTTACATAGTGGTGAGCAAACAGGCTCTGCTGTCTAGCAAGAACTGCCGTTTAAGTAAGTTTCAAACAGCTGGAATGAAATTTTTAACTTAACTACTTTTGAGATGCTTACATCTAACACGCCAATAGAGCGCTATTTATCTACAAGCAACAGAAATTTTGCTTCTTAACAAACATGGATCAAAATAAACCTCTAAAATACCCACAAACACTAATCTCTCTCTCTCATCCTTGTTTTGTCACTCGTATTGAGATATGTACTCGGTACTCTCCCAAATTATTGAAGGGAAAGCATTTCGTTTTCACACAGTCGCGTCCTGCCTGATGCAGAGAATTTTCTGGACTGCCTGCCTTAATCTGAGTTTTCAGTTTCAAGAAAAACACACACAGAACATAGATTTCACAAAACACGCATCTACACTTTCCCTCCCTCATCAAAGACGGTGCATGCCACGGCCCCACTATGACTGACTTTTGTCCTAATGCGCATTCCCTGATCTTGTGAGTCAACCCTCAGAGCAGCCCCAGGGGCAAGAGCCTCCTTCAGAGAAAAGAGTGGTGGAACCAAACAGGCACAATGACAGTCCAAAGCTCTTCAAAGACAGATAGCTACCTAGAAAATACTCCTTACAAGTTATTCGGGGGTTACAAAACCTTCAGAGTTAGCACATGTGCTAGAAAAACAGCTCTGCCACACTGGAATACCCTCTGCCAGGAATCTTCTCTGTGCTGAGATTTTGGCKAAGCAGGAAGGTCGGCTACTATATCACATAGTGCTCTCATACGCCAAGTGAGTTCTCGAATAAGTGCAGCATGTTATTTATAACATTCTGTTTCAACTGCATCAGTGTTATTTCCACATGAAATGGAACATCTCCCACGTATTGCAGTGTCACCACATTTCAAGTTCCTGTGAGATAAAACCAATGTATGTTGTCTTGGTCATTCATGGAGGGTTTCAACTGATGCACGTGGTTGACCTCGATTGTTTTCTAGGTCTACAAGAAATGACCTGCAGCAGGCGTACTTTATGCATGTGCTAAGGTCATTTATTACTCTACAATTCAAAAAGTATATATCACAATGAAAGCATAAGCTGTATTGACTAGTTCTGTAACGGTTTGAATTAGGAGATTACCAGGTACTTAGCAAGAATCTGTATGACCAACTGATGACTTGTTGATTCAATGTCATGGTACCAGGTGGCGCTCTCAGTAAACATTCAATCACAGTGAATCACTTTGTCCAAAAGCAACAATTACCCCTCGTAACAAACTCKGTTCTCAGTGACGTCCAACAGTCTACAAGCATGTACAAACTACACCTATAAAGTTGTTCACGTTAAACAGGCAAGGTGGCCAAGAATGTCACTCAAATGCTAAGGAGGGAAATATTTAGGAATAACATACAGAACCCCCTTAAAGCCCATTAGTTCTCATTCCAGCTGTCTTATTATGCTTCTTTCAGTAATGCTTTGAATGTCTTCTCTTACAGCTGGTTTTCACCAAGTCTCACTTCCCAGACCATTAGTTAATTTGAGCAAATGAAATGATCTGTTGACAGAATAGCTGTTTATTTCATTCATTTCCACCAAACGCTTTCATGCATCGACTCTTTCCGCCTTTCTCCATTGCTTCCTTTAGAGGTAATAATTTATAATGTGAAAGTCATTGTGTTTAGTAACATTAGGCAGCCAGATGGTTGGGTTTTGTTTTCTATAGCTAGGAAAAGAGAAATACTCCTATTGTAAAGGTTCAAGAGCTGAAAATACTAATACATACATGTGGGCATAATGATTTTTAAAAGTCAGTGACCAAAAAAAGAATAAAGAAATTGTTTTTGAAAAGATCACCATTTTTTGTATCAGTACCATCATATTTCACTGAGCTTACCCAGGTATCTTTTTACGACGCTGCTTATTTGTTTTAAACTAACATTATAAACCACATACAATCTGAAATATGATGCCTAAGAACAAACACTGGAAGGGTCTTAAAACACGTGCACACTATTTAAGAAAATAGGTTTTCCAGGTAAATCACATGTTATTACTTATTTACTGAGAACTGACAACGTGTTTCACAAGGGCATTCACAAAAGTTCGTTTCGTGCGTGCCCAGGAGCGACAGAGAAGTATCTCCGGAGTTACATGTACCAACTTCCAGTTGGGATCTTCTGTGTAACCAGTTTTAACTTCTGTAACACCCACTGGGCTTACGTTTACACCGGCAAAAAGCTACTGCTGAGAACACGAAGTAAACTAAACATCAAATTCAGCTTCCAGTTCAATACAGGAGGAACCCAGCTGACAGCAGCAGAGAAATACCGAGATCGAAATGGAACCCAAAGGTCCTTATTCACACTGAAATTTCCCCCCCCCCTCCCCTCCATAAAATACTGCTGTCTCCTGTCTCAAGGAAGACTATAACTTAGTAGTACACAKACAGGGAGATGGGGTTCTGGCTCCATTTAGCTCAATGGTGTCAAAAGAGCCACCGACTTCTGCAGGGGCATGACTTCAACCTCCATTTCCAAGTAGACAAAACACTACATTGACAGATGTGGTGAACGGCCGGTTAGTACACGTTCTCTGCTTTGTACAAGGACCCTACAGAAAAATATCCCAGAAAACAAGCACGCATCCTTAAGGTAAACTTGCYGTTTTACCATGCGAATTAAACGTTTTCAAACTGATATCTTCTGACTTCAAACATAGCATTTCTTTTTCACAATACTTAATAAGCAAAGGGCTACTGCAAAAAGCAAATTCAGGTTAGAGAAACACATCTGTGAGCAAGTCAACATCAGAGACCAAGAAAGTTAGCTTTAAAAACAAGACAGACTAGCCACTTGAAGAACATTTAAGCATATGAGACAGAAAACCGCAGTGGTTCATCCCGAGTCAGCCACGCTGCCATTCCTCACTGCGGGAAGAGGTTAGAGTTGTCTTGCTGTCAAWTCAGGACTTTCACTCCACAGCCGCCGCGCTCACCAAAATCCCTCCAACCCCCAAGTACGAGTAAACCCTGGGATCACCACGGAGTGCGAATCACACATTTGAATCACTAAACAGCCACTTGAGCTTTCAGAAGACAAAATAAACTCCAGGGAATAAAAATCAACAAGTCCAACAGACCCAGTCAGTTGGAGGAGAGAGACCCTAAAGGCATCCCTCGGGAAGGTGCCACCTCCAAGCTCTGCTGCTTTTCCTAGAAAGGGTATGACGGCGGCTCCGCCGCCTTTCCCACGGAGGGAGGAAATTATGGACAGCCGCTCCCCAYCCACAATAACATGACAGACTTGGGCTTATTTTCCACATGCCTAGAGAACGTCTAACAACCGACTCCTATAACGCTACCTGAACCCTCCAATTCTTGATTATCTTTGCTAGAGGGAAGGCCCTGTCCCAAAATTCATCAATACCCCTTTTCAATCACTTAGAACACTGCGAGTCCCACAAGAGTCTGCTTCAAGACTGAAAAACAGTCAGAGTTCTTCTGATAGTAGCAAAGACATGTAGCTCTTTTTCCCCGCCATGTGTAGTTTAGTCAGTGATTTAACCCGAGCATGTGGAGTCTCTAAAAACATATACTTTCTAGCTAAAGCATTTATATAGTCACTTACATTTACATTCTTATCCCTCCTTTTTTTTTTTTTTTTTTNTAAGTCACAATTTGAGAATAATGTGAATGAACACATGACAAATTCCTCCCCATCAGCAACTTATGCACACAACTCTGACGTTCTTGGAAAACAAAAGAAAGTCTTTAGAACTATTTCTTATATGACTTGTTAAATTATATTCATGCAAGTACCCTGACATTGAGAATCAGTCTTTTGAACTGGCCAACTATGGCTACTTTAGGAAAACAAAATAGTAGGCTTGGTTTAATTTATTTATAGTCTGTGATCGCCTGTTTGTCTGTGTTTTAGTGATGCTCTTTGACGATTCAGCAAAGCATTACCCACTTCAAGGAGTTGCCTTCTTATCGAGAGTTTTATTTCTTCAAGCTGATAGGCCATGACGGAAGCTTTCCATTGCACATGCTAGCATTTAACACATCCTACTGTCACAAATACAGTAAGTTGAACTGCAACGTACATTTGCTTTATATATCTATAATTCCATTTGTAATGCCACCTATTTCCTCACTAAGATGAGTATTCTTTACTGGGTTGGCTGTATTTAAGAGATCTACTAAAAAGCAAAAATTTGGCACTCATCTAGGTCCTATTCAGGAGAGACCTCAGGCTACATTTGCACTGGACAATCATGCAACACAAAGAGCAGGACTTCAGGAATGAAACACTTAGAGCCAGAGACCCCATGTCCCCCCAACGTACACATTTTGGGATCTTTACATCGCAGTAGCACTAGTCTGATCCCAAGAACTGGCTATCTGTAAGAGGATGGTGCCCCTGGAACCCAGCTTCTTGTTTAATGTCTCTTTTTTTCCAATTCAAGCCAGTAAGCGCATTCCAAGATGGCTCTGTGAAGCAAGACCAACGTGTGACAAGAGGGGCCCACTGACAGAATTGTTTCAAATTATCTTTCCTCATCCCAACTCAAATGCTAATGTAGACACAGCCTCACATATGTGTATGCAATCATTCATCAGTCCCTCTCAAATTGTGTTTGTAAGGAACCCCAAACTCCTGCTGAGACAAATAAAACCAACTCCAAGGTCTTTAAAAGGGAGCTTAATTGGTCTTGAATTAATAGCAGTTGATAAAATTATGCATTTTGATCAGAATTCTAAGTGAGCCTTGAAGTCTTCTGATGACAGCTAAAACCATTCAAATAATATGACACATGCCTTGCTGTCAGCTGATCTGAACATGACCACTTGYCACAGCACAAGTAATCTGCAGTTATTCACAGCTGTTATGTCACTAAAATGATACAATTCATGTATTCTACAAGATGTACTCAACTCTCCTAACTTTTGCTTCACTTCTGATAAATTACAGACAAGAATGAAGAAATAAAAGACGCTCTGTATTTCTCCTCTTTTTCCACATGCTTTTCTACAGGGAGTATCGGTTTTGCAGCCTTCTGATGGAAAACGCACACTATATCTAATCATGCAATTTTTAGGCATTTAAAATAATCTACAATCCACATATTACAATTAAACTAGAATGATTTTCCCACGATACTGCACCTACGACTTACAGAGAAGGAATCTTGGGGGGGGAAATAATAATTATATTAACTGGTCCACTTTAAGATATATTTCTCCAGAACAGATTTGATAAACACAAAGAAAAATCATACTGAACTTAAGGGCTGCCTTAGCGTGCTGCATAACATTTTAAGTAACGCTCTTTGCTTGCTTTCTTATCTCCTTCCTGTTGCCAATACTTCATGATCCCACAAGTAAAATAATAGAAATGAAAGTATACCATAAATGTACAGCCAGCTCCCTAACAGCTATTTTTGAGGTTCAGAGGACTCTGGGTCCAACGGCCCCATGTCCAAGCATTCGAAGTGCTTTTATAGTCCATTACACCTGTTGCCAAACGTGCATCGGCATATAGTACATGAGCAGTAGCAGACAATCACGCCTATGATTTCTGGAGATAAAATATAAGCGAAAAAAAGGTTCCGCTTGTCATCTGCACAAGAAGTCTCAACAAGTAACGTGATTTCCACACATCCCTACCGCCTTTTAGTCGGGGAGAAATGCATACTAAGCCTTCAAGAGATGAAATAAAAAGATTACATCTACGTCCAGGAAACACAGTTTCATTTCTTTCATACTACACTCTTTCCAATGACACGGAATTTGATATATATTTTGTATTTCAAGGGCAGAAGTGATTTGTTTGAAATTAAGTTATSATTACCTGCACGAGTCATGCAATTTCGATAGCGATTTATTAAACAGACAAACGTGGGTTGAGTTAAAAGGGAAATGAACATTTCTGTAATACCCTCTTTTTTTGAGAGGGAACCCTTCATAGATGTTGGGAAACCGTAAAGGGAAAAAAGATCACGTCAGCACAATATTGTTGGTCATATACAACACAATCTTATGCTTCATCGAGTTTTCAACACAGGAAACAGGTATATTAGAAAGTGCCTAATTCACAAGTTTATCTGAGTCAGTTAGAGTGGTTGCTTTGAATGGCTCTAAAGGAACAAGCTGTAACCAGTGCTTTTATACAGCTTCAATAATACACATTTCAAAGCCAAAAAGGCCCAGCCATCTAACTGCTTTTACAGCCAATACTCAGTGTAGAAAAAACTGAACAAGTTCCATTCTATTAGGCATGAAGTTCATCTGATCTCCTGGTTGTAGCTCTCACATGACTGAGAACAGGAACAGCAGAGGGTTGGTTTTTTTTGGTGGTGTTTTTTTTGTTTTGTTGTTGTTTGTGGGTTTTTTTTGTTTTGTGTGTGTGGAAACCTGTTTTTCCCCCCTATCAGCAGAACAGGGAGAGGAAGGAGGAATCCTTAGCTTACTTATGTCCCTACTTGCCATCAACAGATTCCACCTAATTATTTCAAGTGCCTAAACACTTTTGATGCTGGCACCGATGCCCGCAAGAACGTAACTATAACTTGTTCCAATTGCCACGAAACCCAAATCCAAGCTTGCAGGGTACCTACGTCTTCAGATACATCAGTGTAGCTTGTAGTCTGCCTCTCTGCCCCATCACCCCACGCCTCTCCCAAAAGATCAGCCTCAAAGTATTCACACAGTAACTTAGAGACTTGCTCTGGGACACAAAAAGGAGTTCCTGAGTATTGCGTAATTTCCTAAAGCTTTTGTAAATACAAACTATGATCTCCACGGAGCCCTTTATCACCTTGAATAAACAAGTAATATTCAATGCATACCAGAGTATAGGCGAGGGCTAAATAGGGTAAACATACACCTGTGTGAAGAAGAAGTCGAGACCTGTCTGCCTGCCAAGTTCATCTGATCATAAGACTTGCATTGGATTTCAGGTGAATTCTCATTTATGAGAACATAGAGAATTCACCAGTACTGCCAAAATCCATCAGTAGCCCATTGTTACCTTACCCTGCAGCCCCCGCTCATTTTTTAAAACTATCTTCTACCTCATACATCTTATTTCTCACACAAACTTTTATGGCTCAAGTTTTTGAATGGAACTGGTTAATAAGCAAATATATGCAACACTTCTGTCACGACAGGCTCGTTTTAGAGAATTAACCTCCCAGATCAACCTGACATACGGATGACCTGCAAAAGCCAACGTGAAACCGAGAGGAAATAGGAACCTCAGCTAATCAAGCCACACAGAGTCACCAAGCACAGCTGAGAGAGGTTTTTTTTTTTCCAAGCACTGTAAAACGCAGTTTTCGAGACTGGATGTTTTTTAATCCTCCTCCTCCTCCCACTCTGTGTGAGAAAACGAGGAGACATTTTATCCTGCTTTTTTGTTGGTTTTTTTGTTTTGGTTTTGTTGGGTTAGTTTTTTTGTTGGTGTTTGTTTGATTCGTTTTGTTCTGGTTTTGTGCTTTTTGGTGTTGGTGGTGGTTTTTTGTTTGGGTTTTTTGGGGCATTTTTGTCATTGTTGTTGGATTTTTTGGTATAAATAGGATAGGCTGGCTGAATATCCAGAAAAGAGAAACAGAAAATCATCTTCTGGCAGAGGTTGATTTCTAAGGGTCCAGACATACTAGCAGAGCTCCCACCGGCAACATCAGGTAACAGCACTGACACCGTTCACTACATCTCCTAGATGTAATATCCCTGTCACTGTGACATGCAGAAGAAGTGCTGCTAACCCTTGAAATAAAGGGCTGAGCCTTGCTGTGGATAACGCTAGAGCAAAGCAAGTATTACAAAAAGCTTCGCAGAAGCTGAATGACTGTCATCTTGACAAAGTTTTTTAGATCCTTTTCGTTTTCATCTCCCATTTTTGCAGTAACCCTGAAGTCCAGCTCTAAAGCAGGTAACCCCATCAAGTAGCATTGACCCCTGTTGTGCCGAGGACCACCATGGCAGATCATCTTATCCTGACAATGCTGTCACATGCACGCGGTGATTTTTGAGGTAAACCACAAATCCTTACATAGCCTTATCTGGATGGACTGAGAAAAGTTGGTCTTATGTTGACCGGTCTTTTGTAAGGAATCCCAAGTATTTAATGAAATTGCTTATCGACTCAGAGAGACCCAAGCTGCTATTGTCACGTGGTGCCACTCAAAGGAGGACGGGAAGTCACATGGTGATACCCTGCCACGTCTCTCATTTTTATTAGACCAACTTGTGTGACTTGGAAGCAAGTCCCATGGCTTGCACTGCCTTCATCTCAAAAGGAGGAGCAGGTTCTGGATATCACATACTTAACAGAGCAGCACAGAAACCATCCAAGTGTCCCACTGTGCACAGACAGGATCCTGCATTGTAACCATTGCTTGGCAGCAGTTTTAGCTTTCCAAACAGGCACCGTTTTCTTTGGGTAGGCTGGTCTTCTCAGCAACCAGCGTACATGGTCTTAGAGCCCAAGCGCAACCCCTAAAAATGTACAGAATTGTCTATAGCCCTAGTAATCATACAGGTGGCACTGTCCAGATAAAAAACCCAAACATGCTTTCATAAGGGAATACCTTCTCTCTGTTGGTTCATTAGGTACAAAAAAAAAAAAAAAAAAAAAAAAAAAAAAAAAAAAAAAAAAAAAAAAAAAGTCTTGTGTACATTTATTATTGCAGCCAACAGGTTTATGTTCTGAATCACTATTTGAAATGCCTTCCCACATTGAAGCGTATTAAGAAAACATTACGGGGTCTCCTGTCAACCAGCAAACTGCAGGAGAGTCAGAGTTGAGGCTGAAATTGCACACTTGATATACTTCATTATATCTAGGTATGTACTGAATAGCTTGTAATAATACTCACTGTTCCAAAAACTTTTGATACATAACCAGAGGCTGTTTTGGGGGCCTAGAAATTGTATCACTGCGGGAGGCCAAGGAACTTGGGAACCGAGACCAGCTGTCTTCATTTTGATGGGACACTTACTATTTATTTTTTATTTTAATTTTCAAGGCTAGCCCATAATTTATCTACCTTCATTTTTTAGAGCCCCACATGTAACTCACCAGGCAGAGCACTGAAACCTTACTAGCGCTTTCTGAATCCAAGCTCTGCTTAACACATCTGTGGTGGCTCCCACCCGCTTGACTCAATATCCCCTGCCACAGCACTATAAGGATACACAGCACAAGAGCAGAGAGGGGAACCAAACCAGCCCCAACATGTAAAGACATGCCTCAGAGCATCAGAACATGGAAACAAACAAAAAAATCCCCCCAAAAAACTTTTTTGGTTTAGTAAAACGAAGGCATTAAAAAAAAAACAAAAAAGAAAGAAAAAAAAAAAGAAAAAATTCATTTTAAGCACATGAACCTGTCCAGGTTCTCAGGATTGAGTTTCACCCAAGGAGGGGAATCTCTAACAGAAGCTTCCAGGAGTTCCCAGACTGCACTGGATCCAGTTTCAGGTGCTCAATGAATGCTACTGCACTGCGTCCACGGGACTGAGAAGCCTATTATTGACCTCAACTCTTTCCAGTGCCTTCCTTAGGCCCTCTACGGTAACTGAAAAGCACGTTTCATTTCCCACCCCCAGATCCACGCAGCACGCCGTCATCACAGAGGGGACTGGAATCAATCCGTAGGGAGGTCTCAGGCAGTCTGAAGTGCTGGGCTCAGCCCTGCTGCCTTTACATAGAACCAGAAATATCTGTCAGTATCAACTGACAGCCGTTTTCTGCGCTGAAAGGGTTCTGCATAACCCAGTAGTGCCCACATCTGTAAAAATAAGACATTACATTTACTTTATAGGATGCACTGAAAACTACAGCCAGAAAGGGAACTACTAGAGTAAGGTACTACAATTAGCAATTGCTTTTTTCTTTTTCTTTCTTTTTTTTTTTTTTTTTTTTTTTTTTTTTTTTTTTTTAACATTATGGTAAATATGTGGAGTAAGTCACAGACTGCTTCCATTTTCAAGGCTAAACCACCACAGCATTGTTCCACCCTATCTCATTTCAGCCGCGCATTTAACATTTTGTGTCGTATCTCTCCTGTAGAAATCCCTAAATATCCCAAGAAGCACAGTTCCCAGGATATTTGTCAGCCAGCTGAAACCACAAGGTGTTTGAAGCTTCATTAGAAAGCTTGCTCACATATGTTGTGGAAGCACACTTCAGGCAGCATTTCTTCTGCAAATTCTACAGACTAATTAGCTAGCCATATAAGAATAAATATCGACCCTAGAATTATGGGAGGGAGGGAGGGAGGGAAGTTACGCTTTTACTTCAATTAGGAGAGTTGAAGAAATGCAAAAAAATCATTAGTGTACACCTGATAAACCTCCTCAGCAAGCAGAACCAGGAAATAAGATCACCACCACTTTTGACTTCCAGAATGGCCAGCGCTGCCTTTGCAGTCACTTTTATTATTTTTCTTTAACATGAGAGGCAATCTAACAGACAAAAATCCAGGCTCCTGCTACCCCATAAAGACGACAAGAACAGCACTGTTCTATCTAAACACAGCAGTAAGACCAGGATGACCATTCTGGGCTCATTTTCAGTTGTGTTACAAAGTTTAAATGGAAGCAGATAGAACTTAAATCATGAAACTAAAACTTCCCTCCTTGTACAGCATGCGGTCACAAACTCTTCTTTGTGCAAAACTGAAGCTATTAAGAAGCCAAGTATATAGGACCATCCTCCCTTTAAATTGAAGGCTATTGATCTAGCTATATTTACAAGTGGCAATTTAAACTTCAGCAACACTGTCCCCCGAGCATACCTACATGAATGKGGGGGAGTGGCAGACAAAGCAGGAGAAATTCCCAAGTGGCCTCTGCCAGCATTATCCCGGTCAAGTAAAGCACCGGCAAGAACAGCGTACAGACAGCTTTGCTAGCATGTATGAGCTGGCTGAGTCAGGAGGCACGTGGCCATATGCGTAACACTTTCCTATGTTAGACCCAACATATCAAACACCCCACCAAGACTCAGCAGGGAGACACCAATTGCACCAACGTTAATGAGTTTCAAAGAGATTCTCCCAGCAATCAGGCTGCATCTTCCTCTATTTAAAACACACATGGAAATTAATTTTGCAAGGCAGGAATCTACAGCTTCATATAAAATCAAAATACGCTTCACTGGATGTTTTTCCTCTTGTATCCTTCAGCTCATCACTTACCTTTTGTAGACTTCTGGGCAGTGTTTTCATAGGCTTTGCTTATTTATAAAAAAAACAAAACACAACATCAACAAATTCCTAGGTTTCAAGAAATCTCTCCTAAATTAATTATTTTTTTCAAATGTTCCATCTGAAGTTTTCCTGTAAAATACCTCGTTTTCCTATTCAGATTCATTTCTAAGCCGTTAAGTAGATTGTGACCTCACAGGTACTCACAGAAATTTTTCCAGTACGATTGGCTTCCTCTCTTTCTGCGAGGGCCCGCAAAAAGTTATCTTTCAGTTCTTTTCCTACACTTGCTAGCGACCTAGGAAAAAAATAGTACAATTATTACTATTAACTATTGCCACAGACTTTGGGTTCACCGTTGGGTTAAGTGTTCTGTAAATAAAAGGATAAATATAATGTGAAACACAAGGAGCCATATCCTCACCCTATCGTAGCTMATCTGTCTATTGCCTGTTCTGCTTTTACAAACCCTTAAACCACTCTTAAAAATTCATCACTACTGCAGATGTACGATATAATAGTAGTTTATCAAAAGGTGACTTCTACTAACACACATTTTCAATTATACATCCAGAGTAATCTAAGCACTTATTTTATATCTCCAGAATTATGGCCAAAGTCATGTTTACATACGAAAACCAAATTTTCACAGTGCACCAATATGAAATTAAACAGATTTAATACCTTATTCTTCAGCCAGCAACTAATCAAATGAACTACTACATAGTTAGACTGCTTGGTGTGGTAGGGTCAATATAGCTTCTGTATCCTTAAGTACAAAGCGTGAAAAGAAAAACCGATTTTGCTCCACAAAAACTGGCCAAAAAAAAAAAAAAAAAAAANNNNAAAACAAAACCAAAAACAAAAACACACAACACAAGAAAGGACACCATACACTAAAAATTACTTGTTAGCCTTTGAACATAGTGCCCTAGAATTCAAACAGYCATTAAAAATAGAAAACATGCATCAGATGGACAAAAGCACTGAATATTGGACAAACCCTTCAACAGAAATGTGATTCTTTAAAACGGTTTCTACAAGTCTCTTAGCCTAATGTAAAGCCCTTCTCCATCTGCAGAGGTCATTGCACTCACTCCAGCGTACTTTGCACGCGCAAGAAGGAAGCGGAGATTTCCTAAATCCTACACTAAAGTGCCTTCACTGGGAACTTTTCTCCTTTTAAGGTCTGAAGTAGTGAATGCTGACTGGAAAGCACTCTCTCAGGCAACCCAAGGCAAACCAGTGTCTCCGAGCTCAGCACGGATCTACCTGAAAGGGGAAGGATTATTGCGTTCCCCCACTATCTCCATGTGAGTATTTCAATAAAAAGCAGTAGCATTTGTCACTCTAAGTAGACAGAATACAGCATCAATAAAGATCTTTCTATCAAGTGTATAATGTATCAAGTTTCAAATAAAAGAGTGCCACAAAAACTGAAAAATTCCCTTGGTTAAGTTTCTAAATATAGACATGCCTGGTAATGTTCTCAAACTGAGTGAAAAGCCTGCATCTAAGCTTCAAAACTCCGATGTAGAGCTATCAGGTCAATCTCTGGCCACTTTACCAGCTGTTATCCAGAAGTACATTAGTTTGAAGCTGTTTCAGAAATGCATCTGCTGCACTGTAAAAATAACAAATGAAAGACTAACGTATGGATTAAAACACCTCAATTAATTACATGCAAAAGATGGATAAGAAATGGAGTATCAAATTTTCTTTTTCCTGTCCAGTTAAGAATTCCGGATTCCCAAAGTCTTCTTTCCTCTGGCAGAGGTTAATACTAAATCAACAGTAAATCCACGTTTAACAACTGTTCTAGCCAACTTCACTTGAAGTTTGCGGCTCCTATTTTGAATCAGAAGAAAGGTGTGGGTACCTGAAAGATTATGTGTTTTTATCCATTTAAATCTTATGTCCCAGTAAGACTCTTCACCTTTCCTTAAAAACCTTGTCTTCCTCCCATCCTTCAATCAGCAAAATAATCCCTGACCCACTTGCAGAACACTAAGATGCATAAAACTTCTTTTTTAGTAGATATCATTACTTCTGCATTAGAAAACACTGAGTCATGCCTGAAATCAAGCTGCACTGTTTCTGAAAAATATGAGGAATCACTGGGTGGCCCTGTCTAGGTTAAAAATCATGGAGTGTTAAAACACAGAGCTAAAATATCRCAGGTGCATCACAGGTTTAAGGCAGCAGCTTTTCACGATCCTTGAGATAATTCCAAAAGGGCATTATTGTGTCTTACTTGCTGCGTTGACTACTTGGGGTCTATTTCAGCAAGTCTAACTTCTGAAAGACAGAAGATGAGAAAAGGCATCATCTGATATGTATGTATTTGCTATATGCCATTCTCAGCGACAAAGCCCCCCTTGCTCTGTAGAAGATGCTTCAACATCTACAAAATGAAAAAAAAAGTCTGTAATTGACTAAAATAAAATTCATTCTCCTATGGCCTGCGAGAAAAACCATCAACAACATCATTATGGCCAAATAAAACACGAGGAATGCAACACATTGTGGTTGAAGTGACACAGAAGCAAGATCACTTGGAGCAGGGCGTAGTATTAACTGGCTGCTTTTTTGTAATAAAGAGGGGGGTGGGACAGAAGACACGTGCCCCACCCCCCCACCCCAAAAAAATCAAGCAAAATTATTCTTGAGTCATATCTGAGAAACATATGAAACATTTGTTCATTTAGAGGAATGTTTTTAGAATTATATCAACATCATTTTACCCCCACGACAATGTCCCTAATGGCCTAGAAGTATAAAAAAATGTTCAAGGGACCAGTGAGTGCAGAAGCAAAACACGAGATGTGTCCTCTGTATCAGACTCTTAACCTCTTTGAAATCCCCTGTTTTAAATATATACTATTACTATATATACTATCACTGGATGAAGAATAACAGAAGGTATCGCTGTTAAATTTGCATCACAAGAAGCAGAAATAGGCTCAGGCTATTCTGAGGTAAACCTTTATAAGTTTAGAAAACAAGAGTGTTAGAGAGAATGAGGAGCTTAACACTTAAAGCCTGAATTCTAAGACTCCAGGATCTGGAAGCATCCCCCAGCATCTAAGCAAGTATTTCCTGAGCTAGGGACAGAGAGCTACTTGGTAGACCTTCCACTTTTTTTAACTGGCAAAGATTCACTCCTTTATTTCCTGCAAGAATGCGTACGTTATTTCTTTGCATCTTGGTCTTTTTCACTTCTTTGCCCCTTGGGATGTGCATCCTCCGCCTCRCCATCGCAGCTCCAAGATCCGTCTTTCCTCCCAGGGCTTGCCCACACAGAAAATCGCACCCRTTTACCTTAAGGGAGATTTTCAACTAAGGTAAATAAAACAGAACAAAAGGTCACATGAATATACTTAAGACTGGCTTAAACCAGGCTCATTTCAGTATCAAACATAATCAATTAGTAACTGACCTGACTTAAACTGTCCACAAGGATTTGCAAGCTTCTGCAGGCATATATTTGCCTTGAACTGGTTTAAAAAAATCAGTTTGACTTTAATAAACTGTACATAAAGAATTGCAAGCTTCCGGAGACATAAGTGTGCGCCGAATTGGTTTTAAAAAGTTCCATTTATACATGGTTCTCATCCGAGTAAGGCCACGTATTCACCAGGAAGATGTAGTATTTACGGGAAGATTGTATGAGCGTTTGTTACTAGCTAGTCTTTGAGAAAGAAAGAAGAGATTTTGCTCTCCCTGCCACAGCAGCACGTACATTCTCCGCACTCTAGTTTACCATCACAGCAGAAGACCGAGAAGAAAAGATCAAGGCATTCCACTCTGCAGAAGTTCCCACACACATAAACAGGCTGAAATTTTGGGGTGTGACCAGTTAGGAATTCATGAAGGCCACGTAAATGTTTGTTCCAGCTTCCTGCCAGGCGAGATGAGGGAGTTCTCCGAGCAGGAAGGAGCGGCGAGGAATTCTCTAGCACCCACCGAGTACTACTCCTGTCTAATGAGGGTTACACCTAACTTGCCACAACCTAAAAATTGCCGTTTAAATGAATTGGGAAAAAAAAAAAAGTTACTTCCCAAAATCTGTATCAGGTCCTTCACAAAGCTAGAGGATTACAAATTATATACTAGTGTAGGAAACATGCTTGCAGGTTACAACAGCCCCTGAAAAGGAGATCACAAAATATTTCATTATTACCATAAATCTATGCATCGCCAGCATCACCTATGTAACCGTAACATTCACGCGCTGCCCGAAACTACTCCTACCATTCAGTTCATGCCTCAGCATACTTACCGAAGGATGCTTTAGAGTGAAAGCCCAATTTACGAGGCAGCATTATCTCTTTACTGGGCACTCTGATGCTAACTGCAGTCACCTGTACTCGTCACTGTACATTTCTGACTGATGATATTTTTAATTATTATCTGCACCACATGGGTAGAGGCCCACACGGAGAGCAGGATGTTACTGTGCTAGGTGCCGTACAAACCTCCTGTCTTGGTGAGCTTTGAAACAAAACACCCAGACACAGAAAAGCCTGGTGGAAAAAGTAAAATACAGGAGAAGGTTACTATTCTCATTTTTCAAACGGGAATCTGAGACACGCAAAGATTAAGCAACGTACCCAAAGATAACACAGAATGTCTCTTCAAACACATTGTGTTATTGTTGTCACCAGCCTGGTGGCAAGTGCTCCATAAATAGTTGTGTTAAATACTAATTCCTATATTAACTTCTCCCCTTCTGAAGATATGCTTTTCCTGCACATACAAAAGAGGAAGCATTAACAATGAGTAACACTCCTTCAACGGAAGCAATACTGAAAAGAAGTATTACAGTTTAGCAAAAATAGAAGGGATACTTTTCTAAAGGAACTTGTTTGGGTACAGAAACTCCTAGTGATATTAACACTATTAACTCTTAGTTGCTGTTTTTATTTCCATAAATACATTTCTTACTTTATGATGCTCGAAGTTTCACTTATGAAACTGTACATTTCCACACTACCTTGCTCCTTCCAAGCTGCTCTCCTGCTTCCAAGAGCTCCTAGTATCTTCTACCATCCCACACACCCTTCTCACATTCCCAGTTCACATGCCTTTCGCTTGCAGCATGCTTTTTTGGTCTTCACCGATCGGTGTTAGTGAAGCAGAAAGAAGGAAAGCTCTTTTTGAACTTGGGTTAGGGCTCCTTGATTCTTATCTTGACAGGCTGCACTGCTTTTCTTTTTTTCCATTTTGTTATGGTTCCCTAGGGCTTCATTTATTTTGTTTTCCTACATCTTCTACCATGTAGGCTTTTCCTGAGAGCACTGGAGTCACATTTGGAAACAGAACAACGTAGTTTAACTTTTAGAGAGCCCTGTTGACCTGAAGAATGCTTTTTATCAAACTGAGATAATGGGAAGAACATCTAACGCTCACACTGTTATTCTTTCAAAAGCATGCTCCATGTTCCATTTCAGCAGAAAGCCGGGCTGGAATGCACATTCTCGCCTAACTTCTGCAAAGCAGCTGTGTTTTGCAAACACCTGCCCCGGGATTAGTGGGGAGACAGGCGTAAGAACTCCGTCCCAAAGTTTCTCCCTCATCTCGAGACACGTAATTTTTATTTTAAAGCATTTGAAGTTTCAACCTCCCAGTGCCATGCACTTACAGCATTGTGTCCTGAGGCAGGACTATTACTTGAGCACTGTTCCAAGACATCAGATGTGTATTTGTTTTCTCTACGTGAGGTTTGCACACTTTAAAAAGAAGGGCRAGACTACAGTACAAGGTTATACCTTAGAGACCAGGGTATAAGGCTGGGCCTGGAAAGATCCAAGTTCATAATCTCGCTCGGTCACAAATATGCGGTGAGAGCTTGGCGACTCGCTCAGTTTTCTTGCGTCTTCGTTTCCAGTCTGAAAAGCTGGGATGACTCTACTTCTCCAGCTCAGTATGGCCAAACGTAGTAAGGCCACCTGGGACTCCGCAAGAGGCACAGCACCTAACAAGGCATTGGGAAGCATTCAGAYGCTGTAGTAAAGCGGACGAATACTTGCTCGTTTACGTTCAGTCACACGAATTGGAAGCTTGGTCAAACCACTTCTCATTAGCAAGTCTTCTTTGCAAGGATGAGAAAACGCACCATCTCCACAGTAAAATACCGCTTTCGTCAAACGTCAGCGTGGTTCTGCAGGCTGCCTCGTGGGAGCATCAGACTGGCTCTTGAGACCTGTTAATTCACGTTCTCAGGCCTTCCTCGCTTCCCGACAGACGTAACACTGCAAGCGTACTTGCCCCTTTCAGCTAACTCACCTCAAACAGGATGTGAGGTTAAAAAAAAAAACAAAAAACAAAAAACAAACAAAAAAAAACACAAAAAAACAAAAACAAACCCCAAAAAACCCAAAACACTCATGCAAAGGTAGCCCAACATCCATCAAAATCCTAGTAAAGATTAGCAGTCTCTGGCTGACCTACCACATGCAGCCAGAGTAATACAAAGTAAGAATGAAGGCAGTATACCAGCATGGCCAAGACTGATAAGCAAGGACATATGTATGGCTGATTTTTACTGCATGGTGCCACTTTTTGTAATTTTAATGAAACAATACACAAAGTGTCTTCAAACTGCAATGACACCAGATAGTGAGAACCATAATCCTTTAAGCCATGATTACCTGAATACATCCACAAGTTGGCCTCCGTTTTAAAAAGGAAAAATGAAACACGGAAAAAAGCAAAATCACTGATGTACAACGAGCTGTCCGAGTCTGACCCTCAGGGTTCAGTCCCCTACTCTCCAGCAGTACTTCCGCTATATTCGAGCGATAAGGCAAAAACAGGAACACAAAACATCAACTGAAACCACAAGCTGGATTTGTACTACTGCGCACACAAATGTCTCTACCTAGAAATAAAGGGAAAGCACTTTATTTCTAAAAAAACATGATATGGGGCTGCTTAAAGAGGAGGTGTAGGTTTTAAAAAAACACTTTTTTCGGTTTGGCTTCGTCAAGTAAAGCCTGCTGATCCTACCATCCGATTTGATGTATTGTGTTAACTGGAGCTGCTATAAGCGACACCAAAAAATAAAACCAGCATGCGCTCTTTCTTATATTTTACAAAGACAAAGATGCAAGGAGAAGACAATTATTTAACGTTCTTTGAACCTAAAGTAATGGCATCAAAAGGTACTAGCAACAGCATTCGTACAAAGAGCCTCTGTCCGTCAGTTTGCAATTCCATTACATAAGGCGTGTAGCATCGCAAGGGCAGAGGACCTAAGCAGGAAGGCATGGCTAAGGSTAAAATACAAATGAACGTAAAAAATGTTGTATTTCTGTTCATGACCGTGTGCACTGTACAAGTGTCACATCTCTAAAACAGTGTCAAAACTTCTCAATTACAGCGAGAACAAGCTCTGGCTGTAAGGGCACGGTAAGCAAGGAGCTTAATGCTGACCTCAAGAGAAGGGAGCGTATACTTGGGCAGAACTGGGTCCAGTGTGACTGTGCCCCATTTTGCAAATTCCTTTTAACAGTTTGAGAGGCCTCTGCAGCCTAAACGTACTCCCGTAAAAGCCCTCTGCAAAGCTCCCACGGAGCTTGGGAACCCCAGATCTTGTTATGAACAGGTCAGGGCATACTGACATTGAAGTGCACAGTATGTACTATTTTGTTACTTGTGCAACTTCATTTAAAAAATATTTTTACTGCATGTGCGTCTGTGTTAAAAAAGAACCATTCCTGACATCAAGGAATTATATCAGGAATTATATAGAAAGAGAAGATTAAACTTTCAACTATTTGGACATTTTGGGGCATATAAACATTTGTAAAATCTGCTATAAAATTTCTGATTGCTGGTTACATAATTGAACATACAGGAAATACCTTTCTAAGGACCTTAATACCATACATTTCATTGTTTAATAAAATGAACAAGCAACTGTAACAACTATACTTACTACATGATATTTGAAACTCCATGGAATTTTTTTTTTTTTTTTTTTTTTTAAAAACACATTTGAGTTGCTTATGCACTTCTCTGGACCACTTTCCAGAGCTATCGCAGAGTTGGCTTGTGTTCAGAAGCCCACACCTGACAAAACACTGGCACCAGTATTTCAAACGGTCCGAGCACCAGTAACATGGTCCTGTCGCTCATCCAACATTCACAAACTTTAAAAAAACCCAAACAAACAAACACACACACACACACATTCCTTTATCAGGTCCGGTTAAGGCCCTAACACACACTGCTGCCTGTTAAAAACAAGGAAGGGAAGAAATTCAGAGATTTTTCCTAATGCCACCATCATAGCTCACCATCTATGTGAAAAGATAACTGTATGTCCTGTATGTTGTGCCTTTTGCATGAAAGAATTGGACTTGCAGTCTTTAACTCGAGACAAAAGCTCAGCTGACTTTGCGAGGCATACTGAGCACGTGGGCTGCAGCTCACGACAGGGAGATGTGTTTCAGTTTGGCTGTGGGATATCTTTTTGCTCACTCAAAGCTGGACTAGCAGCAGGCCAAGCCAGTCTCCTCACGTAGGTCAGAGGAGCCGTGAGACCTTCATTCAGATTTCAGCGGCTGCACGGCCACGCAAAAGAGCCATTTGGAGAAATACGACCATCTATTCAGGTATCGGGTGGTGAGCAATTAGGCCCATGTTGTTGTCAGTTTGTATTGCAGAAAGGCATCAAAAAGCTAGGAGAGAAACACAGCCCCCCTTTTTCGGCAGCAAGAAAAGAAACTACCATCTAGAAAACTTATTAGTATCACACCTCAATCATGACTGTTCAGGAATGAAACTGGGTATTTCTCTTTTTTTTCCCCTCACAGGCTGTTATCTCCATGACCAATAGCTCCTCCAAAACTCACATCAAACCATTAGGCTCGCAAGACAGAATGAGACGCAACACCCAGATGTAAAAATGGGAGAAAAAGACCCCTCTAACTTCTTTACGAAAATGACAAGACCTTAGGGAATTATGTCAGAGACACAACAAAAGCAGTCTTGCTCTAATCTAATTGTTGCTTTYACTTACCTACTGAGAAACTGACCTTAAAGTACAGAATTTACAAGTAACACAGAAACAGAGTAACATTTTGTAATATGCAAAATGGGAATTACACATGGCATCTTACAGAATGACTCTGTCAAACAGGAAGATGATACTTGTAGATAAGAAAAACAATCTCTTTTTCCAAACAAACCCAAAATTCACATAGCATTGCAGGGCTGCAGAACCTTTCAACAGCACCTATGTTAAAAGCAGACTCAGACTGCAGAGGATACTGTACTGTAGAGCTGTTACAGCCTACTCTTGTACTGTACAGATGCTACAGCTACTACTACAGGAAAAAGTAGTGCTTCAGGCTCCAAGTCTTCTGCTTATCCAAGTAATAAGGAAAAGACCCAGCTTCTTCCAAAACGCATAGGAATAATTATGTTCCCCATAATAAAAATGTTTCTTTCTGATTTTGTGTTTAATGAATAAGATAAAAGTGAGGGAGGTTGTCCACGTATACCATTATGTCACACACACAAGCACCCAGAAAAAGGCTTTTGCTTAAGGTATGACTGATTTGGGTTTTGGCTTTTGGGGTTTCTTTGTGCTTTTTTTTTTTTTTTTTTTTTAATAGAGTCATGAGGATGACTGCAAGGATTCTGCAACATGTAGTTCAGCCTCCAGGCCAAGTAAAGCCCTTCACAGGATGTCAGTTTCTAATATGTATTATAAAGATTAAAGCAGCTGATGATTTCTCAGCAAAAAAATCTCACACCTAAGCTTCGAGCCTGATCTGTAGCAAACAAGTACGTTTATATCTGTATAAATTTTCACTACCTTTTCCATCTGAAGGACAATCCAAGCACCAAGTAAGCCTGGAAGGTGCACAGGTYAGCTGGGCAATGGCTCCAGCCATGACAGAAGATGCCCAAGGGGTTCTCAGGAGCTGGGGCACACTGACATGCCATTGGTACACCGTTCTACCAAGATGCTTCCAGCACTCCCAGCATTGCTGCATGTGAACTTCCCTTTCCTACGCTACAGGGAAGACGGGGAGCAGGGCAGTACAGCCGCTAGCTCAGAGATGCCCAACACTCAACAATTCCCTCTACGCCATGAGAATTTTTCAGAAGCCAGAAAAAGCGCCAAAGCCCTGTTGGGAGCGTCCCGGCTAACAGCTAATTGCCTAAATGGCAGGAATGACTTCTCCCAGCCATCCGTGACCCCTGGGAGTGCCTTCTAAAGACATGGGGCTAAGGGAATCACCTGCCACATTTGTGCCTGTCATTTTCCAGTCACGTGCAGAATTGAAGATTTCATGTTTAATAAAAACGTGTCTAGAGGGGKGTGTGGGACGTGTAATCTCACAAAGAATTATTTTTTCACAAGCGGTTACAGAAAAGGAGGTTACAGATGCAGAACGAGGCAACTATGGTACCAGATGTACACATGTGCAGCAGAAACAACTGACCAGCTACGTAAGACATATATTACAATATTGACCTTTTCTGGTCACAAAATAACTTTAATTCAATATAAAGAAAATAAAGAACCTATAATTGTTAAGCATTTTGTTGTATGTGACTACATTTCTGGAAACGCGGCAGAACTTGGAATTGGGATGTTATTAGTAACGGAGAAACTTATATATGACGATAAAGATACTTATCAAGAGGCCATTCACTGGATAGGCCAACAAAGCAKATGATAACAAGGTACCCCAATACATTTACAACCTTTCTCCTACGGAGCCAAATGATTTAGCTATCTTAAACCGTGAAAACTGTGCCCCAAAGTTGCAGTTCTTAGACAAAACTCTTGCTTCCAACTCTGACAAACAACATCCACATCTTAACCCTTTTTACTCTTTGTAACACAGTCCAATCCTTCATTTCCAAGTGGGGAAAGTGAGCTCTAAAGAGCTACTGCCACTTAGCAGGAGCCACACAGCACCAAAGCGACAGTCACTGAACTCCCTCGCCTCCTGGCTCACGCACACCGCTTTCCCTGTTTGATGGCAGTGCCTTCCACAGAGAAGGGGAGCTCCCGGGACACTTCCAGGCGTCGAAAAAATAGTTTCTTAAGTGCACAGATGGATCAGGGTCATAACAGTCAAGATTTGATAGCCATTTGCCAAGAAGAGATGGCTTTTAAAATTGATTTAATGAGACTATATTAACACTTTACTAACAGGTGCAACAGTACGGGTGAAAGTCAGATAATCTCCATTTCCAGTACAACACAGAATTTGCTGTAACAGCCAAATGAAAAATCTGCTTTTGGACAAAGCAACAACAGAGAAATAATCTTTAAAGAAACTGCTTCCGCTCCACACCTGGCCCCACAGGCTGTCCGACTTTTGCTGCGGACTACCATCACATTACCATTACCCAAACATTAAACACGACTCTCATCTGATTTACGCTCTTTCACTGGACCCATTCTCCGTGCCTACTCTAGTAACTGAGAACAAAAGTATCACTCTTTGCTTTTCCCATAGACTAAATAAGGTCCTCTGTATTTGCCGCTTTTAAATAAATGTTAATAGCCTTGCAGGTTGAATCAGTTCCCACCAGACCCAGCCAGTGCTTTAATATAACACAGGTTGAAGACTCCTCGTTGCTCCCCTTCTTCCTTCACTTTCTTACCAAAAAATAGCTGCTTTAGACAGAGGGATGTCACACTGGGGAGGAAAATGCGGGAGGGTGGAGAAGGGGTTGAGAAACACGAGCAGCGGCCGGAGGCTGCTCCCAGTTTCCTCAAAATAACTAATAAAAACAGAGTCTACTGCTGGGAATAAGGCTGGAGCAATGGCTGACGGACACAAATACTTTGCAAACGCAGGTTCAAGTGGAACAGGGAGAGCCAGCATACACCTGCTCGCTTCACCTCACAAATGCTCCATTTTYGATGTCCAGTTTTTCTGAGGGGAAAAAAAATATACTTCTAAAGCAAAAAGATGTAAGGCAGCACACTTCAATGAGGTGCTCTTATCTTCTCTGTGCTTGGCTGCCTGACCATTCTCCACTTCAATTACTTGGCTGCTATTATGCAAATGAGAAGGAAGCCAGAAGTTATGCACCTGTGTYTGCCCCGTGTTCAATATTCCTGTTAAGTCCTAAAGCCCTATTATGTGGTAGACAGGCATGCGATTGCTCAACCCAGGTTACGGTAGGGCAAGTAAAGGGCTTTTCAAGCTCAAACAATGGTTACAAAGAATTCAAGACAACACAGTGGTTAGACTTGGTCTTACAGCTGAGAAGAACCAAAACATTGAATATTACTGAAAACATAGCATTTACTACAGCTRCTACTATGCACCCAGATACTTGATGTGTGAGAAAAGAATAAGCAAGGTCCAAAGCCAGCAGGCCTACCGTCAAACTCGACAAACAAGTCCAACTCAGACATTAAACTAGGCTTATGTACAGTATGGTTTGCAGTATCAAGGCGTTACACATTTTCTASTACAGTTCATAATGTCAAGAGGAACCTTCTTCTTGCATTTCGGGAGATCTGTTTCACTGTAAAAGTTGTCACAAGGTCTTAGCTGTTCTGACTTACTGTTATTAGAAAAGCAGCTTCCACTTCATCAGAACCTGTTTTTTCAACAGGCTTACAATAAACACTGATTTTGCCCTGTGCGTACAAATTATTCTGTATAGAGCTGAAAGTCTGCATTAATAACTTGCCAAACTGGAGCAAACAGCGAGCAGTATATATACACCACTACACGTATTTGAAAGTTTAGTTTCTGAAGCAGTGATTAACAGCTGTACGTCTACAGACTAACCTTACAAGTTACCATCTTAAATAAAAGGGGGGGGGGAGAAGTAAAGCTGGAGTTCCAAAGGAGTATCAACCTGACCCTCCAATTTGGTGAAAACAAAAACTTTGCACGAGACCCCTTACAGATTATCTGTGCCAAGACACCAATAGAAAGGCTTTTCGGAAAGACGGAAGTCAGAAACCACTCAGATAATACAATGTGTTACCAAACAGCACTTTAACTGTGAGGGGAGTATAAGACAGTTCCCTGAAGACTTGCTACTACTCGAATCAAACAGGCAGGAATAAACAAAACATCAGGCACACCAGAGCTGTATCATATAATACATCAAAGAGAAATTGAGATAGTAACAGAGAAATTAAAAAAAACGTGTGGCTGTGCTGCTGGAAGGCTAGTGAGTATGGACAGAAAGTCACGGGGAGAGCGGCAACACCCTGGCAACCAAGGAAAATCCCAGGCTCAGGTCTTACAAGAATCTCCCAGCCCACAAAGAAAGATCCTAAACGGTAGATGGAACTGGCAGGCGCTTCTATTGGGTCCAAGTGGTGCATGCCCAGCAAACTGATACCCCATCAGCTGTTTCTCTAGGGTACTCTCAGGATTGGGGGTTTTGGGGAGAGGAGAGGGAACAGTCTGTTTTGTCTGGATCCACCTGAAAACTTGCTAGCAAAAGACGACCAAAGCGTGACCACCGACACACAGCACCTCAGCTTTTCTGGGCACTCAGGAGGTTAGGCAGTTCCACTTGGCTATAGAACTGTAGAGAGATTTTCTCCGAGTGCTGGTACCACGACAGAGTTTAGATGGACATGTATTCCTTTTTTCTACTAGCTGACATTCATTTAGCTGTATTCCTTTAGCTCTTTGTTTTCCTTTGAGCTTCATTAAATAAACATTTTGTTTCTGGAAGAATTCTTACCTCTAGATTACTAATATGTTGCCTCAGCTTTCACCTATGTGCAATTGTTTGGCTGTGAATCTGATGATTAGGAGATTTCTTGGAAGTCTAGCGATGGAGGAGGAGATGAAGAGGTCTCTGGAGAGAGCGAGAAAGAAATGGGCTTCAGCTCAGGCTTAAGTAAACCTTCACTAACATCAGCAAGCGTCTCCTAAGCAAGACTAGACTGAGTATCAACCAAGTGTTCTAAACATTTCACAGGACCTTATTTACTTGCAGATTCCAACTTCCATCGCTCTGAACAATTTTACTTCTCAGGAGCTCGCTGATGCTTTTATCAAGATGACCTGCTTTCATAACCATTTCAGTGGAAAAGATTTAAGCTGTCAACACTGATTATTATTATACATACTGTTGCACTGATTTACTGGTGTATTGATATTTTGTTATTGGTACTATTAAGAAAAAAGAAACCACTAACATATGGGATAAAAAATAAACACAGTAGTGAAACACTTCTGTGTACTGAAAAACCAAAAAACCTGACCTTTTAAAGAAAGCTCCCTCCCCCTCCTCACTTGCAATTTACCAAGGAAAGCAAACAGTTTCTAGACTCAGCAAAGTCACTCGCTGAAGCCCAGCTAAGGTCCTTGATGCACAGGAACTACCTCATCAGCACCYAGGGATTTATAAATTTGGTATTAAATGTACCAGCAAAGTTGTTATGAAGTTTATTGTCTGGAGAGCTGGAAGCCATCCCTTTCTCTTGTCTTCTGTTCTTTTTCATATAATAGAAAAGAATTTTTCAATGTTTCTGCCAAAAAAAATACTCCSCGAAACTGCAATTACTATATACTTTAGCTGCGGGAATTGGGAGGGAATATTGTATCATCGTGTTCATGGTAGGAAAAACCAAATGAAAAATTCAAATCGGTAATAATAACAGATCTTGATTCCCTCCTCCTCCTCCTCCTCCTCCTCCCTCCCGACAGGAATACGTGTAGAGCTATTCTAACTCTCAGCATGAGAAACTAACAGAGCTGGCTTAAACCAAATCCTTTGTAGACAGGTGCTACACAAAATTTCTTACTGACCTCTGTTCCATATTTTATAGGTAATGCCCAAACATCTTTGCTGTTCCGGTCTTTGGCCTTTCTTATACGGACAATTGCCGATACTGGCAAAACAGATAAAGCTGACGGGTATTACCATGCCAAGGGTTTGCAATCACAGCTTCCTTACAATACTTCTCAAAAAAACTGCACATTAGCTGCAACAACATGCACATCGCCCTTCCCTCTGGGACATCAAGGCTCTGTCACCTCCGCTGAAGGCTGGCTGGCGGCGGCTGGGGCTGCAGAGGGTGGCCACGGTGGTGCTGACCAGGATGCTGGCCCTGCCGCAGCCGCCCACGCGTGCCCACAGTCTCCAGCCAGCCACCTGCCTTTGGCACCCTGCAACCCCCATGGCGGGGTGCCCGGCTGCTCTGCAGCAGGCAGCGGGTCACAGCCTGGGCACGGTCAGCAAAGGCTGGGTGGCTCCAACAAACGAGCAGCTCACCGCTGTCATCTAACCTTGGCGTATGACCTGTGCTGAAAACGGCCTATGTCACTGGTTACTCCTGTGCTCTATAGGCCACACAATCTGCAGGAAATGACAGGAAATTACTTGGAATCCACCTTGGTAAGCCAAAATTAAGTTGCCAGACAATTGTAAAGCCTCTCTCTTGTCCTAACGCATACAAAGGACCACAGCCTAAGCATGAGGGTGGGAGCGTAACTAACACCAAGTGACAGCAACGCACAGAACATACAGTGGTATTTAACCACAGATATTAAACACCCAAAGAAATTATCACTAACGCAACACGCGTTAGCAACGGGGTGAAATGCAACCGCCTAAGTACCGAGCCACGCCCAGACCACAGTGATGCTGAGGTAAGAAAGTTGTTCCCTAAAGAACACTCTGTTTGTTGGCAGGCATTCATCTCGTCGTTCGTCTGAAAAATACCTAATGGGCTGACTTGAAGCTGGGTAGAGAAAGGCACAGGTGTGTTTCTTTACAGATAAACAAGTTTCATTACGGGTAGCGTAGAACAAAAAAATTTTTAAAGGACTTACTAGCTGATGAAAAAGACAGACCTTCCAGGTCATGGAAGGAGATAAAAAAAATCCCAGGGGAGCCGCTCAGGAGAGGAGAAAACAGACAAGGATGAAATCACTCAGACTTTGAGTCCCGACTTGAAGAGACGCAGTCACCTGCACTGCAAGTGTCATAGATTTGAGGCCAGACAGGACCAGCAATATCTGCGCTGTGCCTAACATTCCTTACTCTCCTGCGTAACAGAGGATTACCCACCGATTCCCGTGTTTATCGCAGTGCCTCACTCAACCGTAGCTGCCTATCGCAGACAGAAACCCTCTTCCTTTAGAAAGCGTTCTCCATTTCTTGTATGATTGTAACGAATGAACAAGGGCCATGCTGGAACCAGCTGACCRAAGGCTCTCTCTACTATTACAACACCAAGTTTTCCAGCAACGCTCTTTTGAAAAAAATGCTTTTAAGGTAGTGTTACGCTTACATTTTTATCAGCACTCTTAAACCAGTAAGTCAGAAAACCAAGCATCTTCTGTGTGTGTCTGACTCAAAGCAGTTTGGGGATCTCTTGTAGCTATAACTCACCCCTCTGAGCGTCCCCGAGAGCCTGCSTCCACCCTGACCTAACGTATAAAGCCACCACCCTGTTCTTCCATGGCTGCTGCAAGATTTCAGACTGAGATGCCTGAAGCAGTAACAAACCTTGACAGAATTCGTTTTCAGCTGTCCGCAAACTGTGACAGGGCTCTGTTACAACCATTGAAACCGTAAGCACTAAGAAAGGACAACCGAGATGTTTATCTAGAAGCCTAAAAGATGATGTAGGGAAGTCACCTGTGCATCAAGCATACCTGGTCCTTATCCAACTCTCTTGTTCCGGGGCACCCCTCTGTATTACTACAGAGAGACAGCAAAGCGGTCTGGAAGAGGCAGGCCAGGGGGCACCTTGTCTGCAGCAGCGTGGCCCCCTCCCCACGAGCACCAGCAGCACTCGCTAAGCCTCCGGTGGTGGAGAACACCGCCCCTACGGTGAACCTCACGTGCCTGGACCTTGCACAGGAATTATATTTTGAAATAATGTTCTGCAGCACTTGCTGTATGTAAGTGTATGCGCTCTTCCCTGCCCCAAGCCACATCCCCAAGATAATAGACAGAAGTGGAATTAATAATCAATCAAATACATTTCCCCTATGTTACACACTTACATCGTGTTTTGCTCAGGATTTTCAAATATTATGTGTTTATATGAATTGGCCTGTGTTTTTCTTGGGAGTAAAATCATCTTGACAGAGATGAAAGGGCGGGGTGTCCATTTTGGAGTGGAGTTAGCAGCTGGGTTAGAATTTACACTTGAGTAAAAAGAAGATAAGAGTTTCATTTCGAAATGCTGATACTCATGTTAATTAAAAAAAAAAAAAAAAGAAGTTCTATGAAAATATTCATACTTATTACCTCACTGTAGGTATCTCCCTCTAGCAAGTGGAATTTACAGAAGTAAAAATAAACAACAGAAACAATAGCTTTATATGGGCCTGGAGAAAGTGAGGCAAGTAAATGCAAGCAAACCCCAAGTGTTCTGGGGACAGAATGTGCTATAGCATACTTTTATTGGATTACACTGACATAGTCAATTATTTGTAAAGTCTTAGCAAGTATACCATTAAAAGAGACTGCAAAAAATGTAGAAGCAAGATATTCCATACATATAATTTTCCAAAATGATAACTCATACAATTACGCCTCACTTGGGCTCAAGTTCCATTTATTTAAACCCAGTGGATTTTGCAATGAGACTACAGGCTCTTATCTAATTGATAATACTTTTGCTATTTTTACTACCTTGCTTCATAACCATTAGCATATGCCATTCTTTTTTTCCAGTATTATGCTCTACTATTACTTATTTTTATTATGAAAGATCTAGGTAACCTTTTCATGCAGCTCTAAACTGTATTTATTTTGTGATCCTTTCAGTGACTTACTGCCTCCAAGAAAAATGACCACAGAAACTGTCACAGTCAATTAATAAGCTAATTTTGCACATTCTCTCCAAATCTCCAAGCTATTCCTTAAGCATAGTTCAAAAATAAACGCTCTCAGAGGCTACAGGAAGGAGGCGGCCCTTTTAACAGCCTTCATTTCTGACCTAACAATAGGAAATAAGACAAAAGCGAGAGCAGAAATCTCACTTTAAGGCACCGGCCATCAGCAGCCTACACGCCTGAAGCAAAATACATTCTTTTGCCTTGGATAATCTAGCCTTTGTTTCAGCCCCATGCAACTCAACTATGACTCAACGACGCAATTACAGGAAGTCCCTCTGGGCCAGCACAGAGATGTTTCTGATAACAGCAACTGAGAAAGTGGAAAGCACTGTGCACAAGAAGATGTTTTCATATAACAAGTCTGCTATGCAGCAGGCTTGTGAGCTGTGAACGAATGTTACTCATAACATTACATAAGCTGACTTTAAAAACCTAAATAACTTTGCACTTAAAATCAACACATCTAGTTATCTTTTGGCAACATGCTTGGATTTAAAGCTACAGCAGAGAACATAGCAGCGTATATTTCTTGAAGTGACTGCAGATCGTTAACTCAAGTTGTTGCTTTTCAAGTGACCCTGATTTTCAACACGTGCTGAGCATCCACCGTGTAAAAATCAAAACCTATGGCCCAAGCTATAAAAAATTTTTTGTCATTTTTACAAGAATTTAGGTTGCCAAGCCTGTTCACAAAATTGCATTCAAAACATCCATCTCCACAGCTTCTCAAGGCCAAGTTCCGCACAACCTAGCTAGCGTAGCCAAAAAGATAACATACGGCTGCTCATTTTTTCCAACCAGCACCAGGTATGTCAATCCCCATTATCTCACAAAATGGTATTTAGGATGGGGTTTGTGCAGATTACCAGGTTATCTCTGGACTTGAGCACTGAAGCCCTGTGCTTCGGCCGTCTTATTTCTCTTACCTATCAACACTACAAGAAACCTGTCTTACATACTGAAAATGGTTAGAAGACATCAAATTTCCTTTGTACCACACTGAAATAATTTGCTATTTGGAAACTGGTTCTCCACCAAAGTGACTGAAAAAAAATCTGATCTTTTATTATTTGGATCAGTAACTGACATATTTGCTAACGGCTTAGCAATAAAATACAGTTCTAGGGACTGTCTCTTCCACCTACAGCGGAGAAGCGTTCAATGAGTCTGCTTCCCAACATCAGTAGCCTTGTCCATATAAGCAAAATGAGAGACTGCTGAAAATACACAAAAAGGCTGGAGCCACTCCTATCTTATCCCCCTTCCTTTCAATATGTCTGTTTGGTTTTTTTTTTTCCCCCCCTCTTGGAACAGACAAGCTTTCAGATTCCAAAAAATTTCRTATTTTCATTCCAAGTCCCTCCAGCAGATGGAAAGTGCAATGGCCTAGTCACCGAGAGGCTTAAATACAAAAGTTGTGACCCAAGAAGACACAGAGTTGAAATAGGCTCAAGCACCGTAACGAGCTATGAAGAAAGCTGCTCAAAGCAGCAAGCCAAAAACGCAACGTGAAGAGCTGGATAGCAGCATGCTGAGGCACCACCAGGAAACAGCCCCCAGGACCTTGTCCAGAGTTCTCACCTTGGGTGGGGGGAAGACCAAAAGGTAGTATCTCTAGTAGTAAACGAAATAGTTCCAGTAGTCAACTGGTACAGTGACATATACCACCACTGAATCCACGTGGCTTTAAGGAGCGGGTTGTTGCATCCAAGCTGCCTGCTGGGACTTGTCCTGGAATCAGCTTAACTCCAGAACCGCAACTGATAGGTCTTTGGACTAAGGACAAAAGTACCGGTACCAAGGACCACTCTAACATTTTCACTACCGGATGACCAAATCTGTGAGCCAGCATGCAGGCTTTGGCAACGCTTGGTCGCTTAGCACAGAGATAACCAAACAGAGCCTGGGCCAAGTGGAATATCCCGAGGCACGAGGACGCTAACACAAGTTTGGGCTGCGAAAATGCAGCAGAGCTAGACCAAAGCAGAAGGATCCATTCCCATTGCCAAGAGGTCCCGGGTCCCCAAAACACACTGTAACCCCTCTAATGAGCTGGCATCATCTCAAAATGCCACGGCTGCTGGGAGAGTCCCAAAGCTGCCTGAAAGCCTTAGCTCCCTATTCAGATACTTTCAAGAACAATAGTTTATGAATTCTGGCCTACCCAAACTTCTTCTAAGGCCAGTGGACACGCTGACACAGATAAGTTATGGCGGTCAGGTGGTAGCAAGTAAAAGCATCTGGAGCTCGTCTAGAAATGCTCAGGACCACTACGAAGGGTGGGTTATGTGCCTGAGACTTTTGAGAGAAAACGTTAAGCTATTTGTAATCTGCCAAGTGGGAAAAGCACGGATACCCTCAGCACATGGACTTAACACCATGCCAGCAAAGCAGATTATTTATTTCAGATAGTGGGCTGAATCCTGACCCCATATACTAATAATTCCATAATACATTCCCATCTTAGGCCTATGAGCAACAAGATATTTTTCAAGCAGTGCAGCAGTTAACAGCTGAAGAAAAAAAAGTAAGAAAGGAAAAAAAAAGAGAGGAGAAGAAAAAAAAAAAGCAGTTGAGGCCTTCTCTGCTGGGAGAGTACACTGAGAAGGAATTGAAAATTGCGAGCTACGACTTGATATAATTACCACCGCTACTCGAGGCTCACAGCTGCTGCCCGAAATGTTCCAGAAATTTCTGAAAGCTTTGAGACTGCTGCCAAAGCAAATGCCATACACTGCAAGGCTCGAGAGTGGATTCCTAGGCAGGATACCTATCATTACAAGGGAATTCAGAGCAGCTTGAGGTTTTTTTTGTTAATCTTTTCGTTTAGATCTGAATTCCAAGGTACAAAAGAAAAAGCTTTTGGCACAAATAGACTGAAGAAAATATTTCTGTGTGTGTATTAGAGAGAGTAAGTTTTTGCCCAACTATAGTTACTTAGCTATTGCAGAAAAGGTTTTCCTCCAGCTGCCAGAAAATGCTTTGCTTACAGTAAAATAAGGTTTTGTATTTTCTCTTCTGCTGAGCTATCGAATCGCTTCTTTCGGTTAACTCTGCTATGTTCCCAACAGAGAAATATCTCCTTACCTGGAAAGCATACAGAAGTTAGACCAAGTGAGAATCATTGCACTAAAGCTTTGTACAACCAATTGACCTGTCAAAGATAACGAATGAATGGGCATCCTACCTGTATGAGAGCCTGTGGAAGTTACCTTTCTTGAGATACAAAAGCCACGGAATTCTTTGTTGAATTGAAGTTTTTGGGGGAAGAAAGACCAGTTTTTTTACTCCATGGAAAAATGGATTTAAAGATAAGAAAATAAATATATTAGCTGAACTGACAAGGTAGGAAGACAAGGTAAACATTGCTACAGCTGTATTTGAGGAAATATGGATGAACAGTTTTTGAAAACGTGTCCACACACACTGAAGAAGATTTTTAGCAGCTAACAGAGTAAGATGGAGAGCATGAGTATAATCTTTTAAATAAACTACCACTGTTCTCTTAAATATGATAATATCTTTATCCTGGGATAATCAACTCCTTAACCTTTGGCACTTGAGTTTATTTAACTCAAGATAAAGTAATTATTTCATTAACAGAAAACACCCATGTTGCAACTTACAATTATTAAAATGCTTTTAGTCCTAACCACACACACAGAGAAGAACGTGAGCTGCACTTACAGAGAGAGCAGGAAGAAAAGGAAAAAAAAAAAAAAGGAACCACATTTCCAGCTCTCTCACACACACACACACACACACATATACATAGAGATGTCATGCATCTCAGTGAAGCTTCATTAACTTCAGTAGAGCTACACAGATGACAACAGTTGTGGGTCTGGCCCAACATCTTAAATATATAACAATAAAAAAAAAAAAAAGACATAAACCTAAAATTCCATTATTAGGAGTTTACATGCTGCTACATGTGCGCTTGCAAGTATAAAATAGTAGTTTTATTATGTTTGATGAAAGGTAGCACAGTACTCGGCTTCCATACATATCCCCAAACAAGCTCACTGGCAATTGGTTAATCCAAGAAACTGAAATTTTGCCAAGAAGTAAATCTTGTCCTAATATAATACCTCATACCTCATCCATCTTACTATGAACGTAGTTCTGAATTGCTAAATAGTAGTGAGAAGTGCTCTGTAATTTAGAAAACCTGCAGTATTTTTAAAAAGGAAAATAAAAGTTTTAAGTTCAGCTTCTATAGCATATGGTTCCTGTTTACAGTTCTTCAGCCTTCCTGGACCCATTTACAAGAATCATAATGAGGTTAAAACGTTTAAGCAGAAAACAAACAAATAAGCATTGCCCAGACAGGCGCTGTTCTGCTTGGTTTTACTCTTAGGTTACTATTTCTTTCAAAACCTAACCCGATATTGGGAATTGCACAATTTTATGATGAAATCGGGGGAACTCATGCTCTGGGAGCCATACCAACTCAAACACAGCCGCTGTCTGTTCGTTCATGCAATTTCTACGAGCTTCTCAAAGGGCTGGTTGAAAAGGAAAGACAGGTTTCCACTGTGACGGAACTAAAGGAGGAACCAAGGAGACAGTTATACTTCTACAGCCTCGCTGATTGCTGCAAAGCACAAGAGAAGTTCTCCCGAGACGATGGAACTCCTGCGCTCATGGGAGTTCTCTAGCACGAGTCGTACACCAACATCTCCTCGTGGTACCTGGGCACTATGCAGGGATTTTTAAAAACAGAGTTTGAACTGTCTTAGAAAGCCCAAAAAAGAGTGGCTGGAAGTGAGGTTTGGGGTTAGGAGCTACAGCTTTAGCTGGGCCTGTGAAAGGACAAGTTGAACAATTGCTTTATGCCTTCCCATGTTTGTCTTTAAGGGCTAGCTAAAAAATTCAGTTATATATGCCAGCTACTTGTAACAGTCTGATTAATTAGCCCTTCAAAGCAGGTTACTGATGTGTGCATTGGAACTTGATATTGACAAATAAATAATTACCGGATTACCTGTTGAAAACAGGCTGGAATCCTGCCCATTACTTTATCTAATACCTGAAAACTTACAGTCCTGTACGCTGTAACATCTGAAGCAGGAAACAATGTCTGCCCTGCAACTTCCAGAGATGAGAACAGCATTATTTTTTCTCTAAGAAAAATAAAGGGAACATACAGACATGAGCTTGTTATTTTACAGGTGGTTTGAGCTGGCAAGTTTCACACTACATCTCAATTATCTTAGAAACTCTCATTCCCTTTTAAGTTGAAAAACTGTCCACAAGAAATCACCTAAATAAAAGATGTAATTTGAAGGCAAAGAAGTAATTTCTTACATATTGCTGATACAATTGCGTTCAGTTCGTACTTCCTAAACTACTTCCGAAAATTAGATCAAAATCAATTCAATTATTTTGTTTACTTTCATTATGTCATTAATTATGAGAAAAAGATTAATGATTTTTGAAGTTCCCAAGTAATTCGGTTAAGATTTTCCTTTGAAGAGCTTTTGAAATAAGCCTCTTACTTGCTTTTCGTAAGCGCTTCAGTGTTTTGGTAACGCGCTGCTTTTTTTCTGTGTATTTTAAAGTAAGTTTGAGTTTAAAGTAAGAAGTAAATATGAAGACCTATAGATAATCTGGAAAATAGAGACAGAAGAGAGAAAAGATTTATTTGATGGTGAAATAATTAATTTTTTTAAACAAGCAATACCACAACTGATGTTGCAAAGTCATATCCATTAATGCATTTAGTTATATAAGAGTTAAGGCCACAGAGATTTGCAAGTATTTTATTTATAAAACGTGCTATACAGCTAGAAGAGCATGACTACTACAAAGGTCTGCATTTCAATTGGAGTTGCCAACATAATTCAAATTGTGAACCTTGACCCCTGAGTGTGAGTATCGGTTCAGAAAACAGTTCATCAGGTCATAAATAATTGGAGGGACATTTAATTCTATGTGGAATAATATTAATTACATTCCTTAGAGAAGTACTGTTGCAGATGTTAATATCAGCAAATCAGCTACAGAGCACTTAAAATATTTCAAAGAAAATGAAAAGAAAAAAAAAAAAATCTGCCAGTTCTAGCATGTACAGTTTGTTTACTTTACGACAGAAGATGGCTTGAGATCAGAACTAGAATGAAACCCCCACAAATACCAGGACCTTCCAAAGTTTTGTTAATTTGTCTAAGAAATTACGAGCTACGTGTAAATTTGGATTTTAATATTGCCCTGATGCCATATGTCAAGGAGTGAGAATATCTGAGCTGATGTTTCTGTAGCCCATCTCTAGCTTTCACACTCAGCCCTCTAAGTGCTTACACTGCAGAAAGGACCGGTTCACACAAATAGTTTTAACAGTTTTGTGTTTCAGTACAAGGGTTTTTGTGCATGTAATTCCCCCTCCCCTTTTTTTTTCTTTAAATCCTGTGGGTTATACCTTGCACAATTAAAAAAGCATTGTAAGAGGAAGATCTCTTGAACTGTACAGGATCATTAGATCCATAAATCAAGCTTTACAAATCTAAATAAACAGGAAAAAAAAAAAAATTAATATTTCCCAATGGCACTGAATATTTTTATACATTCAGATATTTTAAGGTGCTGTAGCGACTGCCTGGAGTATTTAGTTACGCGTAACACTTTCTAACGTGTGCCTTCTTTTCAGCAGCATAAACATTTCACAAACCACCTTGATAGCTGTATGTTTTCTCCCTCGAGATTATTTTTTGAGCATGCCTGATTTGAAGAGATTCAGTTGTTTTCAAGAGAGCAGTTAGTGAAAAAGACAAAAGCTTTTCTTGGTTGGGGTTTTGCTTGTTTAAAACAAACAAAAGCAGAGAGGGTTCCGGGGGGGGGGGCGGGGAGGGGGAACGCTATCAGAATAACTGCTTTGTACGGTATTCAGCATTCAGATATTTATTAATTTGAGGTGTATTGCACTTACAAGAGTATGACATGTCCTACAGTAAGCTTCTGAAAGAGAATTTCAGGCCTAAATTGCAGGGATTAAAGGGTTTAAGACAAACTGACAAAAGCTCAAGCATTAAAAAGCTGCACCAAAAAAGGAAGAGAGCGCGAGAGAGCACCGCTGTGAAACGCACGTGCGCACAGCCTTTATGTATCTTGAGTGGAAAAAGAGTTTGAAACATGCCTAGATTATGCAGATCCCTGTATTTGGTCAGAGAGAGGACTCCCTCCCCTCCTAACAGTTGCTATGGTTTTCAGAAGCTCTGCCTTATAATTGCATAAGCAAAAAAGAGGCAGTTGATTTTACTGTAGCCACTGAATGCCAGACGTGACAATTCGTCATCGTTACCGAAAAACTGTTTTCCTTCTACAGACTGGCAAGTGGGAATTTTTGGATTGGCATTTCCTCAAATGACTAAAGACACTAGACATGTGCAGATGAGCCGTATCAGGTCTGAATTATCTTCTTGCTTCTCCCACTGGTTGCCTTCCCCCATAGCACATGCGCCGACTTGCAACGTTTGGCTACACCTTATGATAATCTCAAGACTCACATCAGTAAAGGAGCAGGGCACAGTAGCAAGCCCTCCCCGCCTCTCCCCGCTGGGGAAAACAGAGCCTGTTTAATACAGGGCGTTCCCTTGATCCATGAGAAGGTGCTTGCGTTATCGATTCCCTCCAGTTATACAACTGTTCAGGTTACTCCCGGTGTCAGGTTTTACACGAGGAAGTGTGAAACAGCCTGCAAGAGCAAGAACCAATACGAGGAAGTTCTCAACCTGAACTGCAATATGCAGCAACTCCAGCACAGACAGATGCGATGTAAACGGGTCCACCAGTGGCCTCCGCGCTAACTTGCAAAAAGCTCACCGCATCTCGAGGTGAAAAACAGTTCATCTCGCACAACAGCTCCATTAAGTGCCTTTACCGAATAGAGATGGCCAATTGTATTAAACTGTGCCAAGCCACGCGTGATTGTTTTGTGACAACTTCTAGAGATGATAAAGACCAAGTTCTGGCCGAACTGTGTTTACAGAAAAATTGCAGCAATTTTGTTCCGCATTTCACATTCTGAAATTTCATGTAATGAGCTGTATAAAATAGAAAGCCTGAAAACCATGAAGAAACTACTCAGATTTTTATCCTGAGACTACTGTCAGAAACCCAGCTCAGGAAAGTATTTGGATTGAAGTGCATACTAAATTAACTGTTTTCCCAAAGTGAAACCGCACCACTGGAAATGCCATAATGGAACACATGGCAGCACGCAGCTTTGGTGGGGAAGAGCATAATTCAGTTTCTATTTTGCTCGCTTGACCAAAAAGCAGTGTTTCTGGACCAGATTCACTCACCCTGGCTGAACAACCTTAATTCCCCTGCAAGTGCTCACTATTCACTGCTTTTTACACAATGTTTTCTACATTAAACTATTTGGAACAGTCACCATACAAGTGAAAACCTTTTCTAAAAAGTAAGATAAAAAAAACAGTTCTCAGATAAATAGGCGCTGGATCTAAAGTCTCGTATGTTTTCAGTACTTAAAACATTCTCAAATTCTGAGCAGGAGTTAAAAAAACAACAACAGAAAAGCACAAAACAAGGCAGAAATCCTCTCCCCCCCCCCCAAATCCTCATTCAGCAAGTCAACAGACCTCAACAGTTCTATCTGAGGGCAAAAATCCATGTATGGTTTTAGCTAGTGTATAGGAATAGCTTTTTCTTCCCACTTTTTGGAAAACACTGTATAAACAGTAGATACGCTACATCAACCGAATCACCTTAATTTACACAGTTGCCGTTTTCTTCAAATAACTCTGACAAACGCATGCGGCAGGATTTCCCCGTACAAACACCACGCTGCTTGTTCCCCAGCACACCACGCTTAACCATACCCTCTAATTCCATTCTTCATTACCATTTCTAACAATTTGCCTTGCATGGTTGGCACAGCCTTACTATTGAATAAGTTTCCTGACTCTCCCCTAGAATATGTTTTTAAAACTGTTGTCATATTTAACACCTCGGAGTCCTCAGGTACTAAGGTAGTTTAAGGAAAAACATCCCCAGCAACACAAGCAAGCTAACGGTTTTGTTAAGGATATCCTTGAAAAATTCCGGGAGAATATAATTTTCAACTATTTATCACACAAAACCAAAATTAAACAAACCAGCTCTGGGAAATCCAACAACAGCTATCACTAAAACTACACTGGGAGTCTCATTTAGGCTGAGCCTAAATATTTGTGCCCCCATAGAATAAAATGGGAAAAAAAAACCACCCACCCACCCACCCACCCAAAAAAAACCCTACCTCTGATAATAAAACAAGAACAAAGAAAGACAAGACAGCATTGACTGCAAATATTTGTGGTAACATGTCTCTGAAGTTGCCACATTCCAAACCAATTTTACTGTGAGATTAAAATGTAAGCCCACAAGCAGAATTCTTATCTGAAACTTACAGAAAAAATGACCACAGGAGCCTCGAAGGCACCAGAAAGAAAAACACCCTACTTGCTGCCCTGGGCCCTGACTTTACCGAATCTTCTAACAGCAGGTGAGATTCATCTCTAAATCATGAGGCCTGTTAAGGGGCAAACCTCTTCACCTGTACCCAACTGGTGACCAGAGATGTGGTACAGACTTAATGAACCCAATTATTACCTTCAGAGGTTTTTGAACAAGACCCACCTTTTTAATTACAAATCTAGCATCCTACTTAGCATGGGTAATAAGAAATTACTCCTAAATGTAGTATGTTGGTGGTTTACAGAAAGTTCATGTATCAGTAAGACAGCCGGGCTTGATTTAAATTATGGAAGTTAACTGCATATACATTATGAAGCCACTAAAAGGTCAATTATCTTTGTTAAAAACTTGTTCTTTATGTCTGGATTAAAATAGATTCCTTCCATATTCTAGTCACTGAGATACAATGCTCAGAAGCGTATCCATAACAGTTACATATAATATGCTTTACGTAAGCATATTGTCATCTACCATTTAGCTTGAACTGAACTTTTATGAAACTTCTTCGATCTGTCCCATACAGTAGCAAATTCACAGAGACTGTCCTATTTCTCAGCAGCTGAAAAAGCAGCAAACTCCAAAGGGCATTTTCCACTGTTTCTGTTTACCCTCTTCCTGCCGTTTTCCCAGCTGTCTTACCATCACATACAGCTATGTCTTATGTGTAGTCRTGGAGCTAAAAAGCCAAGGCCGACAAGTCCAATAAAGCTGTCATAGAGAAGCTAAAAATAAAAGCAGACCCCAGACATGAGAGGAAAGGCTGTGAAGCTTCTGTCTTACATTAGCTACAGACACAATCATCGCTTATATCAGCTGAGTTGCATCTCTTCCTATCACAAAAGGAACTCATTATGATCACTACTGCAACATCGTTAGTCACGTTCCGATGGCAGGGATCTGTGAATCCCAGGCATATGAAAAAAGAAAGTCAACTAGGATCCAGCGCCTGTAAGTTACAGAGCGGGGAAAGAAATCAAACACAATAAAGCATTGGCACTTGAGACATCCTGAGGATATCAACATATGTATCTTTTCACCAACATTTCTCTGAGCAGAAACTTAGAAGAAAATTCCAGGGCAGGAATCTTATAAATGAAGAGCCATGTGTCAAGAAATACCATCTTACTCAATGAACTGGCTGAAGAGACCAAAACACGTCAGAGTTGCAGTGGTACGCCAAGCAGCTGTCATTTGCATGCAGAACGCTCCCTAGCACTCCTCCGTCAGGAAGCAGTTGCTCTCTGCGTAAGAATCCGTTCTCACCTTTGCACAGCGCATGGGAGATGACAAAACCCTCTCTCCGGTTCCCTACTGCTAAAAAGGGTCAGGGATTAGATAACACGAACCATCAGCAACCCCCGGCAGCCAGCAGCGTGGGACCAAAAAACTCCTTTCTCGTAGAACTGTATCATTGCCATTTCCAACAGTGGGCAATTACAGTAAAATCTGCAAAAATAGGGGTGGTAGCTTCAAGGACATTGGCTACTGAAAGTTCCAGTTAATCACCTTCACAGAGCAAACATAAGGAACCAAGGGAGAAAAAACCAAACTGAATAAGGACTGGCAAAGGCCCTTCTTCAAGAAATGTTTCCTCCAAGTTTAACAACCAAGTCACTGCCTCCGAGGAAGGAGAATAGGACTACCTTTCTAACATCAGGATTGTCACCAAGAGGCTCAGTACCGTTGAAGAATGACGCTTACCAACCAAGCAAGGATAACGTGGCAGCCTCACGAGCAATACTATGGTGAAATCCAGTGTCCCTAAAATGGTTTTGGGACTCGGGGCTGAACACGCTACTGAATTGCTTTTCGTCTCCTCCCACCCCTTCAAACACAGGCTGAGAATCGGGGTCAGTCTCCGCAGCAGATCAACCGCTACAGGCCGCTCGCTCACAAGCAGTCCGTGCTTGCTTATTAATACGCTGCCCTATCTAAGCCAGGCCCAAAGCACGAGTCAGACACACGTGAAAGGACACGTCTGGTACAACTGAAGGAGAACCTGTAGTACTTAATTGTATTAATGACCAAGAATTACAAGAGCGGAAGGAACTAATTTTAAACCAGTATCCAAAAAAGCATTAAGGGACTTAACAAAAGAAATACCCTCCCAGAAAGCGAGCGACTGCACAAAACTTCTGTCAAGGCCCAGAGCGGTTAGGGGTTAAAATGTTAAATAAGGAACCCAAGACCTAACAATAATTCATAAAAACTTACCATCCTGTCTTGAAAAAGAGGACTGAGTAAGCAAACCTCATCTTACGGGTAATTCTCTGCCAGATGTGATTAAATTCTCCAATGTTAAGTTCCACAGAAGCTTTACTTCTTCATTTAAAAAGGGAATGATGTTATCGACAATGACAAAATACTTGTTCACGTTTTTCACCGCACATTATGAAACCAATTTTGTCAGCTTGTTTTCCCAAAAATATAGGGAAAATTTACACCGTGTTTTGTAACTTCTCCACAGACAGCAACGAAGGAGCCAAGTGTATCAGCTTCCTTGTATTTCAGCCTACTGCAGCCCAAGGAATTCCCAACAAACCTTAATTCGGGGAACTCTATTTATTTGCTGGAGAGGACCATCTAGTAGAAAGATGCTGATAGTCCAAACACATATAAAACATGTATCCAGTGACTGCCTGAAGGCCTTAAGATTATGAAAGTTTAAGTTTGACAAAATCATTTGCAATTCCCAAAAGCTGCCTCTACTTCCCCTTAACTCCTCTTAAGGACTTGATTCTGACTTTCACGGAAGTTTTACCATTGAACTTGTTGCATAAATCAGCCAAGAAGATAAACCTCAATGGGTTTTTTTCCTGCTATTTTTGCAAGTTAAAGGCTAATGAATAGCCTCGGCATAAAGCGCAGGCCAGCTGCTTTGTGATATCATTAACCCAACTCTTTGGCACAATGAAATACACGTTTCTGATCCAACTTACTCTGCAATTGCTGACAGCTAAAAATTTACTATCTAAATATTTTTACTCATAAAAAATTTATTAGTACCTCTATCAGAGTATTTGTGCGTATATACTTTAGCCCATATGGTTATAAATGTGAAATTCCTTTTGAGTACACGGAATGATTACTAAAAGAGATCTAATTTTATCATAAATAAATGAAATGAATCGTTCTAGATTCTGCCCCGCTGACAGTCAGTGTCATGTTTTGACTAGTAAAGCTCCATGGCTTTGCAAGGCTTAGTTTCTTTAGTGAGGAAGGACTCCACAGCTGATCTTGCATCGTTTAACTATAGACTCCAAGATCTTAGTGCTGAATACCCACACGAACAACATGCAGTAGCCGATTTTACTAAATAAAGGGTAACGCTTGCTAAAGCACCACAAATCAAAACCAAGGTTTAGAAATTATTTTACAATGAGAACTATGTCACAGAATAAAACAAATGTTTTCAAAGCGTGTATTCTGGGTTTAACACCACCTCTGTTCTTACCCGGAAGTACAAACTACCCATCTTTCACCTAGGTGTTGCTATACTTACCCTGATACTCATCACTGCAACACGTGAATACTTCACACGTGAGACTTTTCGTAACCACAAAAGCTCTGGCAGACTCCAAGGTGTTGGCCTGCCTTCCTGCGCTAGACTGTCTTATTGTTTCACAGTTCAAAATTTGATTATTCCTAAATGCAGGCATACAGTGCCATTTTAGATATCCTGGAGCATTTAAGAGACATGAGGCACAAACGTCCCAGAAACTTCAACCTGTCTGGAGCAGCAGCTCGAATCCAGAATCCAGGCAGGGACTACTCCGTTAGCAGACGTGGTGGTGGCAACTTGCTATATTACAGAACTCTACGTATCACCCAACTTCAAAACATTGGGCAAAATACTGCCTATTTGCTTCACGGAGCAATCCAAATATTTGTAGGATAAGAAAAAAATTACCATTTCTTTCATGGGCGTGAATTACGCAAAACTGCCGGAGCCCTGGGAAATTCTGAGCATCCCTTTGACAGCGAGGAGCTTGCAGGTGAAGCGGCGCTTTGTTTGTCACAAACTGGGAGCAGGCCCCTTTTAGTTTGTAAAAAACAAGCTTCTCCGCTGGATTCACATTAGAAGCATTTCCTAGAATTATTATTATTACATGCTAAGTAAGGCAGCCGATCAACTCCTGAAAACAACAGAAAACCATTGTGGAAGTTAATGCCTGTTATTTCTATACCAGGAASAAACTTGAGTTCTGCCTTCTGCCTACCTGACCAATTTGATGAGAGAGGCCATTCCAGGCCCAACAAAGAAAGGCGCTGAATAAAAAAGGTGCTGATCTTAGGAAACAAGTCATTACTTATTTAAGCTTCAGTGATGATCGCTATATGGGGTGCTAACATTTTTGTATAACTGCTGTGAGCCACTTACTCTATCCTTTTTTAACTCTTGGGAGCCTTTACTTGAAACATACGGTACAGATCCTTGATGTTCTCGAGACGGTCAGATTTTCCTCAAGACTGGGGGGCTTTCTACGAAGCGGGCACTCCGAGGAGAGCAGAGGACCCAGCAAACCTGTGAGTGGGTGGAGAATGCAATTCTCCAGCGCAGAGCTGCAGCGAGGCAGTCGGCACGCTCCCTGCGGGCATGGAGATCGGCAGGAGCGCACCAGCCGATCTTGGAGGCCGGGTTTCTCTGAAGCCACTGCTGCATGTTTAAGCTGCGTTCCCTCCATGGGCAAAATCTGCCAGCGCTCTAGTTGACTCTGCTGCTGCTCCAAGCCTTTTCCCTCTGCTTTCCATATTTCTGTGGGCTAAACATCTACATTTCTCCGGCAGATCATTTTCAATACACCCACGTGTACTGTAAACAGAACTGGACGGCTGCAGTATCATTAGCAATTTTCCTGTTTTCTTTCAAGTCACCATGATCCATTTTCATTTGTTTTTTCAGGAAAATTAAAGAAGGCTTTTAAAAGGAGCTCCAAAACCTAATGCACCACAATGAGCATGTGGGCGGGTTGGCGGGAAAAATAAAGGGGGGCAAGGAGGGGGCTCAATTGCTTCCTGTGGTTAAGATGTTAAAATCCATTCCAGAAGAGTCTGGCTTGATACTGTGGGTTTCACTGGTATCTTATTTATGAACATCGGAAATAAACTTGCACGTGTGCCCCACTTTCGGTAGAAAGCACGTGTTAAACAGATGGAACTCTGTTATATTTCCATCAAATACAATTGAAGACTCATATTGAAGATGCTGCCAGATGCCACAAAAACTAAACAGCTTCCAGAAGAACAGAATTTGCTGTTGCAGTGACAGCACTTTCCAACAAAATAACAGGCTATGCTAACAAACTGAAGGAATTCAGCTTATCCACAGAGCTATTTCTCTTACTCAATAATTTACAACTTCTTTTTACAATCAGACGTCCATTTATTCCAACTAATTTAGGGCAGATATATTAATAATTGGGTATACACTAAGCCAGATTTAAGGCTTCTTTAAACACTTCCACAAATTCTTTCTTTAAAGAACAGTCAGAAACAGAATATACTCAAACTCGGATGGCCTGACGTTCACGCTGACTCTGCACTGTATACCTGTTATTTGGGCACACGTCGGCCAGCGTTACTGTCAGAGTCAGACATTTCACATCTCGCCTTACGATGCAATAAACACCTTAATCTCGGCTTTTTTCATTTCTCATTCTTGATCGGACACTGTCTCATTGTTTTCTACGTTGTTTGTATCTTTCCTCATTCATACTACCCAACAGCAATAAAAACAGTCAAATGTAATGCAATTTGCACTGAAAAGGAAGATTGTAGCAATTTCTTATAAATACAAACAGAATAAAATCAACCCCCACAGAAAGGAGCTGGAGAGGTTATTCCTTAATTATAAATGCTTCATGTGATAAACTGCAATGAGATATTAATGAGAGCTGTGAAAAAAAGACAGTAAACCTAACTTTTTTTGTGGCACAAAGGTAAGTCCACGGTAGCAAATCACATTACTGCAGATAAAAAAAAAAAAAGCCTACTGCTTGCGAAAGGAAAAAAAAGCACATTCTTCCCTGTTGCTGCGTAACCGTACATAGGTATCTTGTCAGGTCAGCATTGTCCTCACTGAGGTGCTTAGGCAGGGGATAAGCGTGACTTAAGGAACCTGGCTTGCAGCAAGGGAGACCCTGCTGGCAGCATCTTCTGAGTAAAAGCATCCTTGTCTGCTAGAACCCAACTTTCTAAACGTACTGTAAACGCCGCTTCGCTCCGGTTTTTGACAGGGAGGAAAACAGATGGAGGATACAACTGGAGACAAGAATATAACACCATGATACGAGAAAGAGTCATTTACCATTACAATGGGCAGATATTATTATATATATCGGGATTAGCCTTCTATTCCACATCTAGTAAATATTCTATTCTACTAGTATTTAAGATTGTGAAAACATCTGGACCGAGGGAGGTAAGCGGATCTTTATAAGCATATGAAACAGCACAGGAACTCATTGTTAATTACACAACCCTAGTGCGTACTGGATGAGCGCTGAAGGACCCTGATAGCCTCCACGCTTCCTCCCTCCATATAAAACCCACTGACAAGTTAGCAATGGTCAAGAACATTTCACTGCACTGTCAAACTAGGAAGCATATGCCTCGAAGATGTACTTCAAAGCCTGGTACATGGGTATGGTTGGAATCGCTTATCAAAAAGATGAAGAGGTGACGGAGTTATAAATATCTTCATGTGGAGAAAATACCGGATATTACCAAGCTCATTAATTTAGCAGGGAAGGACTTAGCCAAAACCAATGGCTAGCAGCTGAAGCCAGACAAAGCCAACAGAGTTTCAACAGTACAGCAAAACATCTCACCAAAGCCACTCCCATCGCTTCCATTTATGAATTTAGATGCAGAGCCAGTTGTTTTAATGCAGTGTATTTAGCTATGTTTTTTTAAAAGGTAAGTCGACATTTTCCCATCAAAAAATCTCAGATTTTCTTCTACGAAGGATAGGGTTCAAGTGCACCGAGCCAGCAGACGGCTGATCCTCATAAGACTCAGAGTATTTTTCACCAATAGAGACAAGAATTCCTGATCTTATCAAGTAGAAAGAGATTCAGCTTCTCCAGGTTTAATGAAAATGTCATTCCATTACAGTCATCAGTACTGAGTTCATACTCCATTTGGTACAACAATAACTGAAACTCTTTGTGAGAAAGACAATTATCACATAACGGCGTTGATATTAAATGACAAATTACTCAGGCTGATGAGTGAATAAGAATTATTATTTTTACTTAGGCAGATGCGAATCCAAATTTATGTTTGTCAGCCTTTAAAATACTAGTACCCTCCAGGCTGTGAATGCAACTGAAAACTTTAAAAAGCAACTTGCTGAATCACTGAAAAAGCAAAATGCATTCCTAATGCAACAAAAGGTAAATGTTGAAAATCCATGTGTCCAAACATCCCTTGGTCTTACAGCTAGCCTATAAATCAGTTCTCCCTTATTCTGCTAGAGTGACATACTGAGTTCTCTGTAGAACCAGACAGAAAGAAATCACGTATCAAGTGTAATTATCAAAACAACGAGTTATGGACAGGAGGTCTACGTGAAAATAAACCTGTTTATTTTGTCACTGCTTTGTTTATAATTCTAGCTGAAATGTTTCAGGAAAAAAGAAAAAGCTTTCTTAATACATTTTCAGTGGGACTCTTTCATGCAGAAAGAGTGGCAAAAGGCCCGCATTTCCTTCGTGAGTTCTTTTTTTTTTTTTTTTTTTACCCAATTATTTCCTCCTACTAAAAGAATGGGAAAAAGTTGAAAAGGCAAAGTAACACTTTATGGAGTGTTATTTCTCAGTTCTTGAAAGTAACTTTTCACCTTTAAGTGCTAACTGAACACTTGAAAGCTAAATGAATACATCCCCGCCATGGCACTTGCAGCACAACAAAGTGGACTGCTATTAAAAAAGTGAGACTCCTGCGGCAAAGTCACGAAGGAAAAGCAGTCACCTCGAGTAACCTGCATGGTACGTTGGGAAATCCTCACAAACAGGGCACCAGTAGTTGAGCGAGGACTTTTCCTAAGCGTGCGAGGGTAAAAATTAAAATCCAAACCATTGTCACTTGGAAACACTCAAAGATTTCTTGCAAAATTTAAGATGATGTTTACTTAGATGGCTAATTCAGAATCGGGGAGAGATTTTATCGCAACCCGAAAGCAGATGATCCAGTCATCTGCTCGTATCAGTCTAAACCATCGGGGGGAAGAAAAAACACTAGACTGTAATGGCAACGTGGCTTGTTTGGTGCTTTCACCCTTCATCTCACCGCAAGCTATCTCTGCTTCCATCTTATTTGCATCTCACGGACATATCTCCCAAAACAGTGAATTCAGAAGGAGCCCTCAAAGGAACCCTCAGGCCTGGCCCATGAACAGGGAGTTTGCCGCGAGCRCTTGATTTTTGGAATGGCCTGCGCACGAGGACGCTGACTAGCAGCCTGGGCACCTAAGGCTGAGTCGTTACGTGCTGGTGCCTTCTTCAAAGGACAGAACGTCACGCTCCGCGTACACGAGCGGTGCGCGCGTGGAATCTTATACCAGTCGCACCGGGAAACCAGAGTGAAAGCCAGTAGAGCGCGTAGATGGTCCCAGCCCTGCGATGCTGTCTATAATTAAAATAACCCCATCATCATGTTCCTAGATTTAATGGTCCTTCTTGTTCTGGAAGATCAAGTTATTTCCTAAGAATGCAAGTATAGCACAACGCGTACCTTTGCAGGTATCACTCTGCCATTAAAACTGAACTTGGAAAAAGCACATGGAACATCTTCATTTAGCTTGATACAAAAAGTGTCTTACGTGTTACGTTATAGCCTGCTTAGAAAAACCAGGCCAAACCCAATAACACAAATGCTTTAAACAAGGTATCAGGTGTTGCGCTCATGAAATAAGACTTCTTGGTAGAGAGGAACTGTGGCTTTTGATCAGAGCTGAAACCTATTAAAAGCAAATGTTAGAATGTGAATAAAAATTTACCATTTTTCCATTGCCTTTAAGCTTCTATGAAGGCAAGAGTGAAATCTCCGATTAAGTGAAGCCATTTGGGGGATTACACTGCAACACTGAGTGGCTACAGTTACACACAGTATACTGTTATCTATGCACTTTTGGACTTTTGCCACCACAAGAATTCAAATCCAAGCCACCTGGCTATAAAGTGCAAGCGCAAACCTCTTGAAATTCAAATATTTAATCTTTGTCTCCTAATAAATACAACATAAATGCTTAAGGAATGCGCAACCATCATTTTGTCTTTTATTATTACTGTGAAATCTTCAGATAAAAGATTTGATTTTCTGATGTTTTCAGGTAGTGCGATCAGTAACTCGTCTCTTGACTTCCCACAATCAGCTAGCTATACGCACAATGCAACATAACTGAAAAATGAGAAGGGGACATTGTAGGGATAAGCTAAGACAAGAAATTATTCAACAGTTACCTAGAGCTAAGAAGCAAAAGGGAAGACAGAACATTATTACACAGACAGTCGTGTATCTGACATTAGCGGGCAACACATTCAATTTCAACAGGAGACGAGAGCTAACAGCGAACGGACAGATGATGACCCTTCACAGACTAGTCAATAAGAGGAGGCAAAAATGACCTCAGCGAAGGAAAATCCTTCACCTTCTTCGACGGTCAAATCCTTTGCTGGCTGTATGATATGCACAAGAAGAAATGGAAGATAATTCTGATGCCTGTGGCCGGCTCAGCAAAAAAAAAAAAACCAACCGCAGGGTAATCACAAGTTTGTATGAGCTACAGCAGTGCTCACAGACTCAGAATTTCACCAGTAAATTTGCGTCACACTAGTCTCTCACGGTTGGCAAAGTGAAATCATGCACGTACAGAATATTTCATGGCTATATCATATCTCCTTTTTACTAACACAGATGACTTAGGGCCAGGAGGTGAGAGTGGGACAGGACGTCTGCTGGCAAATTTCGGCCTTCAGAAGCTTAGGGCCTGGTACTCGAGTGGTGTGTGCACATTGGTACCTATTCACCCTGTCAACAGCAAGCATCAAACGCCTCAAGTGCAGCAAGGAATTCCTGATTCAGTAACTAGGAGAGTCACAAGTGCATTTTATGATCAATTCTACCCCCAAATAAAGCTCCAAATCCTCATCTTCCCCCAGACACATCTCACTAAATCTTGCCCTCTGCCTTGAAAACAGCATCTTCCACAACCTTTCCCTCAATCACTTTTGCCAAAGGAGTGCAAATTAAAAGAGATCAAGACCCCAGGTCTCAAGACTGCACCTCACTACTTTTCTTTACGGCTTCACCTTATTACTTTGTACTTAATAAGGTCTTTCTGTACAGTATTTCTGCAATTCTCATAAACATTTTCAAAAGCTTTCTTATAGAGAAAAGGCAGCTGCTAGAAGAAAACTATTCCTTAAATTATGAAATCTTTAAGTCAAGGGGTAGAACTGTCTTCAGATAGCTTTGCTGGCATGTCGTACGCTCTGCTCGCACAGATGGTCCTAAATGTAATTGTAACCGGCAACATCTCCCAAGGATTCCAGGTGACCATACCATCAACTTCTACTGCATTACAATACCATCTATATTATTTTCTTTCAACAAGCGCGCGCATCATAAGGCGAGAGCTGCAGACCAATGACCCGTTTGGTCTCACGTCCTCCTCGCAGTTGCATTTCACGCTATGCCCTATCCTCTAAAACCCTGCCAAAGCGTGAGCATAATCCACTTAGTGTGCCTCACGCCCGCTTACTGGTTTGCAGCTTACACTGGTTTTATAGTATTTCTTGATTGTGGCTGAAAGGCTTTAAAGCTAATGATTTCCAACTGCATATTGGTCAATTTTTCAAAAGAGAAAAGAAGGTGATGTCATCTTCAAAGATGCAATGATAGGAATTTTTGTGGTTTGGTTAATATTAATATATGGATTTCTGCCATAGAAACCAAGGCAATCATAAAAGCAAAGAATCCCAGGTAACCGGGAATACAGAGGGAAAAAAAATTTTTCTTATATATATTTAAAAAAATGATCATATAGGAAATGTTGTTGAAACACTCTCCAAGCCGTATGCAACTGCTTCCATTTCACTAATACAGTTAATTAGTAATAGTGCTTAATCCTTATAGACGCTGGAGATAAAATCCTGGGCTCATGGCTCTTCACAGATATCGTAGCTTATAAAGCCTCTACRTATTTTTCCATACATAAGCAAGATTCAAAATGGCAACATGTCTGATACTACCTGCCTGTTGCTGTATGATTAGTCATAGTTTTCTGATGATTTTAAAACAAGCAGGTACAGTGCCAGAGTTTTCACTTTTTGATTTACATTAACATACAACAGGAAGCGTGTCGGTCTTTGTTTTCCAACTGATGGCCTGCAACAAACTCTGGAACACAATCTGAAATGTTCCTTTGGTGCCATCCATTAGATTTTAAGTGAAATTCAAGTTTAGGCTTTTGCAAGGTCCCAAGCCCAATCCTGGGCTTTTTTGCCAAAGCTTCTCAAGAAGCTGATGTTCCTGGGGTTTCTGTAGAGCTTTTAACTGCAAATGAAATTCATAAAAGCTCCAGTTGAACACCGGCTCCCTCCTTCTCTTCACAGGATCCAGTCTCAGAGGAAAACACCACGTGTCTGCGTTGATAGTTTCATCCTTCTTTGACTAGCTTTGCTTTCTCACTACATCACTTCTCCGTGACTGTTCCCGATACTCACCTTAGCAGGATCACTTCACTACACTGGGAGGTTTTAATATACGTTGTCATTGAACTTGCACGCTTTTAATATTATCCTGTGTCAATAAAACAATTCTGGACTAGTCTTCCTCCAAAGGAAACCTGCTGAGTGCAGCACAGACGTACAGATTTTATGTCTCTCAACTAGAGCTGTGTTTCCAATTTCCAACACAAGCCAGGAAAAAAATCTACAGGCAGAGGATCTAAGTGAAATCTGTAATCACACCTCAGCTGAAGTACCTGGCATAGTCAACTTCAGTGCCAGTCTAACCCATCTGCAAATCCAGCCACCCACACTTAAGACCCTAAAGTGTTCTAAACTTAGTTGCGCCGAAACCTCTGCATGACTGCCTGTGAACAGTGATGGCCATAGCTCCAAAAATGAAAGGATAAAAAAGAAAAGAGAGGATGGACAGGCTCAGATGGGAGAAGGGAAAAAAAACAAAACAAAACAAAACAACCCCCCACAGCCACAGAACATGGGACAGACTTCACATCGCTTACGTGCTTTGCCTCACCTGCTCAACTCTGAGCTCTTCAAAGCAGCTACCAACTCGTGCTAAAGTTTAGTACAGCATCTAGCCCAACTGTGATACTAACAGGATGTAAAAATTCACTTAGGAAGAACTTGGAGTTATCAGGCTTAACCAGTTTGTCATGATAAGCTGAGCTCCGTTTTTAGAGTGACTGCTGTAACAAAGCGTTGCAGGTATGCAGTCACTTATTATTGCCCTAGGACATCAAAAGCTACAGAAACCACACCGGGCCCGAATTCACCAAACACGTCTGATGAAAATTGCCATCAGAAGCAACTGTGACGAGCCAGAGAGTATCATGTCTGTCCAAGAAGCAAAGGCAAGAACCAGCTCCACGGCGGGTAAAACACTGAAAACACGGTTCAGAAAAAGGCTTAATGAAGCGAACAAGATATTGGAACAAACAGAAGCTACTAGATGTTTATATTTTCTTCAGTTGTTCACTGTACTGTATCAGTTACTTGAGCTTCAAACAGAACAATTAAAATACATCTGAGAAGCATTACAGAATTCTGGTGCCCCACACAATTATCTCCACAGCAAAACTTGGGGCTAATGTGTTGCAATATGCTATTCAAATACCAAACACTTCCTTTCCTATGATAGAAGATAATCCAGGAATTTAATTTGTGAACTCCCAGGTGGCTGCCTTCCACATTACACATGCCTGAGGGCAATGAATCCTTTAATACTTTTTGCACCCTCGGGTGAATGTTCCAGACGTGTTCCAAGAGGAGCTCCCCTTCATGTAACCACATCACACAATAACAAACAAGAATTCTTCCTGAAGCCAAACTAAGATTATATTAAGAGTTACCTAAACACATCATTGTTTCAATATTTTACATGCATTTGGTACTCCTTCAATTTCTTCTCAGTATGTTTGAAAAAATAAAATGGGTAAATTCCGCAATCTGCTCCTACAAAAAGGATGCTACTGCAAACAGCAAAGCAGCACTCCAAAAATGCAACAGGAGCCAATACTTGGTGCTGGAAGGGTAACTGCTCAGTGGAATAAAATGTCTTGATCCACAGAAGGGCTTTTGTGCCTGTCAGGTTAGCATCATTTGTGGTACTGTAATATGCCAGGTCTCATCTAACACCACAAGTGCAAAGGATGCTCTTATCACCTAGCTTTAAAAAAAATCATCAAGTCCAGTCTGGCCAAAAGGCTTTGATATTGGTACAAAAAGAAGCAAACAATGAAACAGCAGCTTGAGCAATGAAGCATACTAAAGTGCAGAATAATGTTTTCACAAGAGATCAAAAGGTTCCTTAAATCATTAAGGCACACTCAAAGAACCATCAAATGTACAAGGCCTTTGGTTAAAAGAAGTTGGTAGAAATAAAAAACACCACAATTTTTAAAATAATCCTTTATAATTGATTGACAGAACTCCAGCTGGGTTTTTTGTTCTTTTGGTGTTTTGGATTTGTTTTKTTTTTTTTTTTATATTATTCAGAGTGCAGCCCTTATTTTTTTCCCAATAACACCAGTGTATCTAAGCCTCAGGTATTTTTAAACACGCACACACACACACACACACATCCTCTAAAAATAAATACCAAAGAGGAAAGCTACTCTGCTGTTCATATTTAATACACCTACCTTCCATACATATACAATTACTCATGCCTGCAAATCTAAGCCTAGCACAGACAGGCACAGTATCAGTACTCAAAGGAATTAAATGGGTACGTTGAGCTCTGTGCTGGAAATTTCAGTTGGGGGCAGCTGTTGACCTCCCAAAAGAGCTAAGACAGAAGTTTTATTTTTCACATGAATTTCCTGGGAAACCTGAGTAAAATACATTCCACAAGTCCGACTGTTGCTATGCGTGCGCTGGGCCTACCACGCTGGGCAGAGCTCGCACAGCTGGCCTGGGGCTTTCTGGATGCTTTGGATGTATCGTCCACCTTGGAGATCAACCTGCACATACAGAGCTGCCAGGAAGGAAAGAAGGAAGGTACACAATACTCCCGGTACCCAGATAAAACGTCCTGCGAGAATGAAATGGGATATGTGGGACAGCACGCTCTGCAGCAGCCGTTGCACCCAGAGAGCATCCAAAAACACAGCTGTGCTAAAGCAGCAATGCCAGCAGAGCTCACTAGTGCAGAGAGAGAAAGAGCTGCCACCTTAACACTAAAAGTGTATTTCTGTCCCCACACAGAAGGGTCTACAAAAGAAGCCTCCCAGACATTGCTACGTTCTTTTTGAGACTTCTAGCCTACACTCTCAAGCTGTATCACCAAATTACCTAGTTTAGTGCTAGCTTCTGTCATCCCGAAACAGCTTTTAAAAGCCTACCCTTAACATTCTTGCAGCCCCAGAGAAGAGACRTTGTGTTACACTGTCTGTCTTGACTCTTAAGTAACACTCGCACACATTACAATGTCAGCTGATTTCACAGGAGTGGCAAAAATAGCCCACGAGAAGTCTACTTCGTATGCCCTGAGATGAACCTTTGACTAGAGGAGGAGCTAGAGGAGGGTGAGATTTACCAAGTCTGTCATATTTGCAGCTCTCAAAGTGCAAACAGCCAGTGAAGACTGGCAAAACCCTAGGACTGTGGTAACACCGTGTGCACTTAACACCCTAGCACTCTTCTTTCTTTCAAGGAACTACCATTCATAGCAAAGTTTAATTGAGAGTTCATGCGATGGCAMGAGCCTCATTAGATGCCAATCTCAACTGGAGACACAATACTGGATCCACCTCAGCCTGCCTTTAATAGAAGTGCTGCGGCAAGAACTTCATTTTTAAAAATTGTGAATTTTTTCTACCTCGTGAAAATGTCACTGAAACAGCAAAAAAACCGGTAACATCTTTTTCATTTTTCACAATGGTTTCATAAAAAGTGAATTGACAGAAGAGATCTTACGTGATTGACGGTAACTATCAATTTTTCCTTATTTTTTCATTGCTGCCCTTACACACAAGATCTAAAGTAATGTGGGACCTGTTCTTCAGCCGTACTGTCTTACTTCACACGTACATTCATAGACAGTCATATATACAGAGAGATTATATAAGGAGATGCAGAGCTCCACAAAACCTCCCATACACAAGAGAAAGTTTCCCAAGTCAGGAGTGAGGAAACCTAAAGTCATTTCTTAGATTCAGATACTTCTTAAATTTCCATGCACTTCACTACCCTTCTTCTTGTCTACGGCCTAACACACACACATTGCATAAACAGGCGTGTGCACTGGGCTGCTGTTCCACGCATTGCCACGGGTGTTACCATTTTGCATCAGTTCCCTAGTTTACCCCAGTAGCAGCTGGAACCAGCTTTCTTTTAGTCAGCTTCTCTCAAGGTTCCTGGAAGATCTTCTCTTCAGCGTAGGACCCCACAAAACCACTCCACCTTGGTCACCTCTGGATTAGTTTGGCTTAGTGGGCTTTTCATCAACAATCTACTGAGCTGTCTCCGCTCGCAGCCTTGCGTACAGGGAGGAAACAAAATGGGATTCATCTGAAGTGAATSTGAAGTTCACATCATCAAGTGAAATCCGACCCCAGTGAAAATCAACAAGGTCACCGTTTCACTCCAGAAACTTAAAACTTGTTCCAAGATTCATACCTGAAAGCTGTGTCAGGGTCACACGAGGAAAAAGTTAGTGAGGACTACAATAACAATACACAAGACAGTCTTCAAGAAACAATGTGGACACTTACAAGTAACAAAAATGCTCACTTACTGCAGAAAAAAAGGACTGCTTACCCAACTGTCACATCTGCTATTCTCAGGATCTTACGTACAGCCATGAAAAAAAAAAAAAATCCAGTAATAATAATCACAGAATCGTAGAACAGTTTGCGTTGGAAGGCACCTTTAAAGGTCATCTAGCCCAACCCCCCTGCCGTGGGCAGGCACATCTTCACCTAGATCAGGTTGCTCAGAGCCCCGTCCAACCTGACCTTGAATGTTTCCAGGGATGGGGCATCCACCACCTCTCTGGGCAACCTGTGCCAGGRTTTCACCACCCTCAGTGTAAAAAACTTCTTCCTTATATCTAGTCTAAATCTACCCTCTTTTTGTTTAAAACCGTTCCTCCTTGTCCTGTCGCAACAGGCCCTGCTAAAAAGGACAAACTGCTAAAAAGTTTGTCCCCATCTTTCTTGTAAGCCCCCTTTAAGTACTGAAAGGCTGCAATAAGGTCTCCTCGGAGCTTTCGCTTCTCCACGCTGAACAACCCCGACTCTCTCAGCCTTTCTTCACAGGAGAGGCGGTCCATCCCCCTGACCGTTTTCGTGGCCCTCCTCTGGACCCGCTCCAACAGGTCCATGTGTTTCTTGTGCTGAGGACTCCAGAGCTGGCCGCAGTACTCCAGGCGGGGTCTCACCAGAGCGGAGCAGAGGGGCAGAATCCCCTCCCTCGACCTGCTGGCCACGCTGCTTKKGAYGCAGCCCAGGGTACGGYYGGCCTTCTGGGCTRCGAGCGCACGTTATCGGCTCACGTCCAGCTTKTCATCCACCGGCACCCCCAAGTCCTTCTCCGCAGGGCTGCTCTCAATCCCCTCTCTCTCAATCCCCCAGCCTGCGTTGATCCCGGGGGTTGCCCCGACCCAGGTGCGGGACCTTGCCCTTGGCCTTGCKGAACCTCATGAGGTTCACACGGGCCCACTTCTCGAGCTTGTCCGGGTCCCTCTGGATGGCGCCCCGTCCCTCAGGCGTGTCGACCGCGCCGCTCAGCTTGGCGTCGTCTGCAAACTTGCYGAGGGTGCRCTCGATCCCACYGTCTATGTCATTGATGAAGATATTAAACAGTACCGGTCCCCATACGGACCCCTGCGGGACGCCACTCGTCACCGGCCTCCATCTGCACATTGAGCCGTTGACCGCTACCCTCTGGATGCGACCATCCAACCAATTCCTCACCCGCCGGACAGTCCACCCATCAAATCCGTACGTCTCCAGTTTASAGAGAAGGATGTTGGGGGGGACCGTGTCAGAGGCCTTACAGAGGTCCAGACAGACGACATCTGTAGYYCTYCCCRYGTCCRCTGATGTAGTCACTCGGTCGTAGAAGGCCCCTAGGTTGGTCAGGCAGGACTTGCCCTCGGTGAAGCCGTGCCGGCCGTCTCGAATCGCCTCCCTGTCCTCCATGTGCCTTAGCATAGCTTCCAGGAGGATCTGCTCCATGATCTTCCCGGGCACAGAGGTGAGACTGACTGGCCTGTAGTTCCCCGGGTCTTCCTTTTTCCCCTTTTTGAAAATGGGGGTTATGCTTCCCCTTTTCCAGTCAGCGGGAACTTCACGGATTGCCACGACTTCTCAAATACGACGGATAGTGGCTTAGCAACTTCATCCGCYGGTTCCCTCGGGACCCGCGGATGCATCTCATCGGGTCCCATGGACTTGCGCACCTTCAGGCCCCTTAGATGGTCTCGAACCTGATCTTCTCCTACAGCGGGCGGCTCTTCATTCTCCCAGTCCCCGCCTTTGCCTTCTGCGGCTTGGGCGGTGAGGCTCGAGCCTCACTTGCCGGTGAAGACCGAGGCAAAAAAGTCATTGAGTACCTCCGCCTTCTCCGTATCCCGGGTAACCAGGTCTCCCGCGTCCTTCCGGAGAGGGCCCACATTTTCCCTCGTCTTCCTTTTATCCCCGACGTACCTCTAGAATCTTTYCTTGTTGCCCTTGACGTCCCTGGCCAGACTTAGTTCTATCAGGGCTTTAGCTTTCCTAACCTGATCCCTGGCCGCTCGGACAATTTCTCTATATTCCTCCCAGGCTACCTGTCCTCGCTTCCACCCTCTGTAGGCTTCCTTTTTGTGTTTGCGTTTGTCCAGGAGCTCCTTGTTCATCCGTGCAGGCCTCCTGGCGGTATTGCCCGATTTCCTCTTTGTCGGGACGCATCGCTCCTGAGCTTGGAGGCGGCGATCCTTGAAAATTAACCAGCTTCCTTGGGCCCCTCTTCCCTCCAGGGCTTTGTCCCACGGTACTCTACCAAGCAGATCCCTGAAGAGGCCAAAGTCTGCTCTCCTGCAGTCCAGGGTAGCGAGCTCGCTGCGCGCCCTCCTCGGTGCCCTAAGGATCTTGAACTCCACCGTTTCATGGTCACTGCAGCTCAGGCTGCCCTTGAGCTTCACGTTCTCCACCAGCCCCTCCTTGTTGGTGAGAACAAGGTCCAGCATAGCACCTCTCCTCGTTGGCTCCTCTACCGCTTGGAGAAGGAAGTTATCATCGACGCATTCCAGGAACCTCCCGGATTGCTTACGCCCTGCCGTGTCGTCCCTCCAACAGATA
>JAYKAV010001223.1:3604356-3640285 GCA_035582835.1 Phoebastria nigripes
AGGAGCCATCCCACCGCGTCTCCGTGATGCCAATAAGGTCGTAGCCCCGCAGGCGCGCGCACGTCTCTAACTCCTCTCGTTTATTGCCCGTGCTACGTGCGTTTGCACAGAGGCATTTAAGTTGGGCCCCCGATGAAGCTGTCTTACTGGCTGGGGTTCCTTTGTGCTGCAATTTGCAATCATTTCTTTAAAGATGATGCAGGTAATTTATAAGCGTAAAGAATCTGTATAGTGTTGACTTTGCATGTGACAAAGGCTTATACCTATACATTGTTTCCTAAAAAGGGATTTAGGGCCTTTTCGTTTTCCTGTTCCAAATTTTAACTGAAGACTATGCAAGAAGCTTATTTTTAGTGACCTGAAAAGATCTTGAACAACGACATCCATCAGGATGAACCTCGCTCTTTGAGTTAGACTAAGCACAAAGTACTTTAACAATCGCTGAATTAGTAAAACGAGAAGAAACAGGTCAATTCTAACAAATGATAAACGAGCCATATACAAAAGTCATCCTTCTCTTGGATGCAAAGTGAAATATGACTTTTTCCATGAAGTTCAGTGGGGCAAACAGACTCAGGTTTCAAGTCCTTCAGGTGAGAACTACTATGCTTTGTTAAGGTTCCAGGATGAAACACGTCTTTGGATTGTACAAGGGAAAATAACCAGACTTGCAAGAAGTTTTGCAGATATCAGAAACCCTTTCCAGTAGATGCATGACTAAAATCAAGCAGCAGAAAGAGGCTTCTCTTCCATTTTCATTATTTAGAGCAATATATTGACAATACCGTTCTTCTGTAATTCATACAGTACAACAGTGCATAAAACCACAATACCACCATCTGTGCCCTCAGAAAGGATGTTTGCGCTATTTTTGGAAATTACTCAAGAGCCAAGAACTGGATCCGCAATAGCTCATTCCACGTAACCATAGGACAGCTGGGACAATGGTTTTGCATTCCTGTCTGGACTTCCTGTACCCACAAGAGCTACATTTGGTGGGCACCACAGAATGTGATTATGCCTTTGGCTGACTGTATTCACACACAGGCGTACGCCTGGCATCGTTCAGCAGTAACAAGTTAAGTAGTTGCTGCTTTGGTTTGCTGCAGGCTGGTGCAGACTCACCGCCTGCTTAGCAGCTCAGCATATGTGTTTCTGAGGAGAAAGCGGGGGGAATCATTCTCAGTATTACAAGTCTGCCAAAGCCCTTCCTGACACCACAGCAGGACCCAGCTAGGGTTAAGCAAGGATGCCCACACGCGAGTTCATCTAAAGACTAACTAAATGGCAGGTTGATAAAGAAATAGTTTGCTTCTCTTGAGAATAAGAGAAACCTAGAAATCTGTAAGAGAGAACGGGAAAAAATAACGCACGACCATTCTCGGTGTGTTCCTTTTGCTTGCGGCTTGTCCCTAAGTGGCAATAGTTAGAAAAAAAATCAACTGGTTTCCATCTGTGGGTAGACCATAAATACAAATAGACTGGTACAGCTGGCTAGAGCTGCAATAGGAAAGAACCCGGAAATAACCACTGACAGATGGCTGGCAAGGTCCCACAGCCCACACAGGCTTCTGCTTACAGGCTGTCCACCGCTGCCCGTGGCCCTTCCCAGTTCGCTCATGTCAATGGTGTGCATACCGCTGACAGTCCAACATCTACGTTCAAAGGGGGCCAATCGAGGGGCTATTTCTGCTGAAACCACAGCCAAGTTCTGCAATGATGAGCTGTGCACTTCAATTCCGATCCATTCTGCCAGAACATCTGTAGAGGTCCAGGCTCCTGAACATGTGTCTGACCGCCTACTCACACAACACCCTGCAGCAACAGCAAACCAGTGCCACGTAAACATATTGAAGCTCGTACGTGGCACTGTATTTGGGAGGGAAGGGCRCAGATAGATTGTTAAATTCTTAAACCCCTACTCTGTTGGTGACCAAGTGAAAGAAGAAAGCTATGCAGCTCACAGAACAGCTACACATCAAAGTAATTTTTGTATGGTTTGTCTTACCTATCAAGCTCCGTGTGGCAGCAATGCAAAAACAAGGAATAAGAACATCAAAACCTCAGAGCCAGACAGCAAAGTCAAAGAGACAAACATGGGTGTCCTGTCCAAAGATCTTGGAATGCCAAAGGAAAGAGACCCTAAAATAGTGCAAATAGTAAAGTAAAAATATTGATTATGGAAGATAAGGATAGATATGGCCACTACTTGCTTTACCTAAAGGTAGTTTCTTTTTTCATGTTCTCACTCTAAATCTGTCAGGTAGGCATGCCTCATCCATGCTGGAGAAACAGGGACTTTTAACCCATGCTTTCCAATTCCCCTTTCCGTGGCGCAAAGGAGCCTGCGGAGTAGCAGGAGCCAAGGGTAGCTGCATTCTTCAGAGAAAGTCCACAAGCGAGGAAGTGCAACTTCCCTTCTTACAGAGCCTCACAGCCTACCAGGTCTGAAAACCCTAATCCATCCCACTCCTGAGATGAAGCCAGCACCCGCCCCCAACAAGAAGAGCAGCAACGCAGGGCAGCTTACCCACTGGAGTCCCCTGTTTCAGTTATCTGTTCTTTCTTTTCTTTATTTCCCCCCCCTCCTTTTTTTTTTTTTTTTTTTTGACTGATAAGGAGGAAGATTTGACCCATCTGCATTTCTTTTACTGCCTTTTTATAACAGCTTTCAAATTTTATCTTTCTCTCCACATCAACCTGACAACTGTTGGGGGAAAAAAAAAAACAAAAACACACAACAGAAAGGCTGTCCAAAGGAATTAACAGACAGCAAGGCCCATTTGAAAAGAAGGAAAAAAATTTTAACACTAGTCCTAAGGCACGGTTGATTCCAGGTCACGATTTCAAGAGACAGTTATACCACACTTCCAGTATAAGTGAGTATTCCGCAAGTTAACTTACGTTACCTTCCAAACTGAAAACTCCTAAATCACTACTTTAACTGTGTTTACTAGTGAAAATGTGGGAAGGGCATCATCTTGCAATGGCTGAAAGCAAACTAAGTCATCTGTGTGAAGGATGGCTGCAAGGTCACGTTCTGCCAAGGCTTCCAGGTAAACACAGGTGTCACAGGAAGGAGCACACAGCGCTCTGCTCCCTTGCAGCTAACTTATGACAGTCAACTGTGCTTTTTACATTCAGCTAGAAGAAGTGAGATCAAGGGAGCAGGGGGAAACACTGGAAAAAATCATGTTTTCATATACATTCAATACAAATCATTTAACGATCTTTTATTTTAGTAGCAGTTTGTTCGTGTTCTGCATCTCACTTTTTGAGTGTTCATGAATAGAAGGAGAAGGCAAGAGGTACGGTCAGGAAAGAAGAAATTAAGTTAAAGGCTTCTCTTCCACAGACTGCTTTTCATGCAGCTACTACCTGTCAATCAGTGGAATTTATCAAGGTCTCTCATTTCCTCTGGGAGGGGAAACTAATACTTGTGTCTCCTTAATGTTTAGCAACCAATTTTCCTATACATTAGAAGAATTTAAACTTGAAAAGACATACTTTAAATACATATATACAGACCTTACACTCGTAACTTGCAAGAACCCGTGGGGCAGATTCTACACACCTTAACCAATTAAAACAACATTAATGAGCAGTTGTCAATTTTATTATTAGCATGCACGCATGGATTGTGGTTTATGGTTTTTACTTCAAAGTATTCCAGACCTTCAGCAGGAGTAAATCTATGTTATTGGACCACAGTTTTTGGGGTCACGATGGCCTGCTAACTACCCCTTTCCCCATATAGCAAGCGCCGGCTACAACTCGGCAAGCCATGATGAGGAACGGGCTCTCCAGGCAACAGGCCTGCTCACCTCATAGGCAAAAGGGGTGATGTAATTCTCTTAGATCTCCAAGGATAAGGATCAGACCCGAGGCAAATGTGGTACTGTTCAATAAGTAAATACAGCTGAAATGGGCAGTAGCTGAGAACTACGGCCAATCCCTCTTTGTTTTTATTGGAAGATAAAGCTAGGCAGGTAAAAGCTTGCATCCTTGTTAGCTTTAAAAGACAYGTTGCCAATTCAGAAAAAAGGATGGGATCCAAAGATCAAAAATAAAAACTGGGAAAACTTGTGGTTTAGGGTTTTTTATGGTGTCCAGAGTGTCAACCTTGACCCTCCCTTTCCTGTGGCGGATGTCTCTGACTGGATTCACACGAAATCCTGAACCACAAAAGCAACCAAAGTTCCACTGACATCTTTCAGAATGGATTTCACTAAACGGAAACCACATAGAGGAATGAAGAAGGAAAGAGGTGGTTCATTTAGTACTCCTGCGCTTTGAGCAGTTACTTGATTTCTCCCTTGGCATCCAGAGGTACAAGCAGTGGACTATTCCAGTTGCTTTAGTATTTGAACAGAGCTTTGATTAGGTTACAAACATTTAAACCCTATTCCATTAGTAGATAAAGATATCTAAGGAACTCAAGGCTTTATTATCTAATCACAGGTGATCTAAAAAAAAAAATTCATTGAGAGCAACACTATTCTTTAATTAGAAAAGCACACAAAACCAAAACGCAGTTCCAGCCAGATTACTGTTGATTTTGGCTGCCTTCATATCACAAGCAAATTGATTTTGGCATGACTCTACTATCTGTATCTGTGCAAGAGAACGTGCGTGTTTATGTGTATGATCACTAAAGCCTGAAAATACATGCCAAGTTAGAGGTTTGAGCACATTTAACGGCTAAGGTCTAAGTCCCCAGAAAAGCCCATCTACAAGGTTGAACTGACACAATGTTAACTCCATTCCCGCTGTCACTTGTCTCTCCAAAGTTGGCCGTATGAGATGCTGCACAGAGTAACCGTCCACACGGATGTTGGATGTGAAGGGTGAATGTTTTTATTCATTAATTCTTTTATCCAGGAGTGATTACAGAGTGGAATAGATAGAAGAAACATCATAACAGGTAATAAATATCAAGAAGAGAGAGAAAAGCTGGACCTAACTTTAATATTGTTACGTATTTAAGACAAAGACAGCCAGTTTGACTCCATGTCCTTCTTCGCTGTATAAGCTCCTAAGGGATAGTGAACCTTATTCCTAATGCTGCTACTTCGGTATGAAAAAAGAGCAATGCTGACGTACTTACCTAAACGGGAGAATGAATCGGTACAGCAGCGCTGGATCAACCCACTAGAAAAGCAGGTAACAATCAACCTGTTGAACCGACTGAAGGAAAGGAAAGAAGAAGATGAGAAACCCAGACGGTTACAATAATACAAATAAGTAAGAATCTTAGCGGCAACTTTGGCAACAATATGCCTCTAGTATTTACCCTTTCCCTGCAAAAGGGAAATAGAAAAGACACCAAGGGAAAAGAAGGAACATAACCAAGTGTACAAGTTGAAGCAGAATAACAGTTGAATCTGGAGGGGCAAAGAAAGAGCGAGCAGAGGAATTGTGTTGGCACAGATTTGATAAGTTTAGAAAAAGGGGAAGAGCTCTATAGCGTTTGTTTCTGTCGAGGCTATCTGCTATGGCGTTAAAGGGGTTTTCTATTTAGTCTGCCTAGGCTCGACGTCTCCCTGAGAAATAGAAAATTTTCTTGTGTACTTCATTGGTCTCTAAGAGGCAAATCCGTTTGTAATCATCTTTTTGGCTAGAGTAGGAGTTTTTTCAAATATTTTCTTCAGAAAAATGCTTGTTTTGTATCAGTACAAGAGGAGAAAGATAATTCCTCGTAGCTCCATATAGGATTGCTAATGACAATGGCTTGCAGAATTTAATGCTACAGAAATCTATGAACTGTACTTGAAAGTGCAGTTATCCTTAACGAAACCAGCATTTGAAAAACCATTTGTCTTTTGTGCAGGCTTGAGCAAAAGAAAGGTAAGTTAAAGGATAGATGAATGTTCCCATCTCGCTTGTAAACTATAACAAGCCTGGAAATAACAAGCCTAGAGCTTCAGTGTAGGGACTAGAGGGTCTATCCTGCGTCTTTTGAGCAATCCTCAGGGCTTTTTCTTTTTAAAATCAGCACATTTGATGAATGGTGCAATTATTTAAAGAAAACTCAACATTATTTCAGATGCCAATAAATTGCTTTTAATACCTGTTAACAAATGAACTTGCTGTGGCAATTCCAGAATATTCTGTAGAACATGCTACTACTCTACAGTGGAAAGGACTGGGTCTTGCTGCTGGGTTCAGCTCTGGTATAACAGTCTTTAATCCTCTATAGCAAAACTGCTCAAAGACATTTCTAGGAACACTGATCTCTAAGTCAGTCTTGGAGAAATCATGCTGGCACCTGCCAGTTGTGGCCCTGACCCAGTATTTCACACTGTCTTCAACCGAAGAGTATAAAAAACGTCAGATGCAGATGACATGGCCCGCTATAGGAAAGAGGGCACGAAGAGGATTATTGACAAAGAGATCTCTAAAAGGAAGATCTCCACCTTTCTTTACCCACTAATACAACTTTTTCAATTTTATGTATGAACAGAATCTGTAAAGAAGTTTCTATCCCAGTCATCACGCCAGCTTTATTCAGTCACAAATTTAGTCTAGTCTTATCACGAAGAGATTGTGTTATCAAGGTATAAAGCTACAAGAAGTCATGAAGAGTGGCTGAGGCTTCAGCATTAGGTATGTAACACACAAAAAGAACATCCTTGAAGACAGATTTCAGAAGTCTTAAATACAAAATCCCTCAAAGTGCTCTTGGAAGTTTTTTCACTATCGGCAGCATTGGCGTGTACAGTATGTGCGGGCAAGTGTTGTCCAACACCTGCCTACATTACGCTCCTTGGTAGCCAGTGCTATTTACCTTCCAAGTACACTTGGACATTCTCCACACAGAGCTACGATGAAATCCAAACCAAGCTGGCCAAAAGGCCAATTCACTCATTCTTTCTGCCACAGATAGTTTGTTTTTCACTTTTCTCTCAGGTGGCTTCCCCCTGCTCCCCACCACAAACAGGAACCGGCGGAATAATGACGTTGCTTTACTTAGCAGATCGATGTCATCAGACTCCATTCGTTTTCTGTTTCCGGATGGGAAGACAGCATCTGTCAGAGTAGAACTTTTATCAGTGGATGGAGGAACTTTACATGTCAGTCACTCGCAACCGTATTTTGCATCCTCAATGACTTTTATCAATCAACAGCAACAATTTTTTGCCAACTTCAGCCCTCTGCTCAGTACACAAACTTTCTTCTTCTTACATGCTTTCAGMGAATGGCAGTAAGTGTCCCTTTTCTCCCTGGCTTGCCACTCATTACCATCCTCTGCAACGTACCTTCCCACGCTAACTTCTGCTGTCTCCTCCCCAGTGCTCAAGAACAGCTGTTCCATGACTCTCTGCTTTACAGTCCAGTGGGGTTTTTTGCTTGTTTGTTTTTTCTTTTCTCTATTCTAAATAAAGCTTCCCTCATCCCAACACTGCTCCTAAAATGCTGGGGTTGTTTTCCCTCTCACTTGTTTTAGTGGCTGGAACATCATTTATTTTTCAGTCCTTGTGATATCCTCCTGCTATTTTTTTTTTACCCTGGGGAAAAAGCCTCCTGAAAGTGTTGCTTGCTTCTGAAACTTCCTTGGTTTTCCATGCTCGTTTTTGCCATTCTGCCAAGCTAATCTTTTTCCCCGCTCTGTTTTTGTCTGTGGATAAACTTTTTCCTTTAATTTTTCTCTTCCCGATTCATGCCTGGAATCTTCATATTGTTGCATGTTTGCTACTGCAAATTAATATCAAGACTGAACACACCTAAGCGGTATTCCCAATTTTTATTTCCTTCTGTCAAAACTTTTCTCTGCGATATCTTCCAGGGTAGCTCTGTCTGTCCACCTGCAAGGCCCACAGAGCTTGAGAGACAGCAGGAGCAGGGAGCTGATTCTGCCACCCAGCAGCCCCAACTGATCCACACTTTTTGTACTCTCCAGTAGCAGCACACGCAGCTCCCACTGAAAATAGTGACAGGTGATTCTCACAGATTAACAATCTTACCACCCAATAAGGATCAGTTCTCTTCAAAGCTACACTTTAGAGTCCCACCCCACCCCAAGTAATTGTTATTTAATTTTCATAATTGCCATATTCTGGCATTAAATAACGTACACACAGCCTTCGCCTCAACTCCAGAACGGTTTTGCCCAATCGCTGCAAAAGTAAGACTTCAAGTTATACATTGCATAGGCATAGCTGACAGCACCTTTCAACCTTGGTCAGATTTGATTTATGGAGACGAGGCTCAAATCTGTGCAGTTTTTTTGCTTTTGCATTTAACAAAAAAAAANCAAAAAAAAAAAAAAAACCCAAAAAACAACCAATCCTGCTTCTTTCCATTTCAAGCTCTCAAATTTAAAGATGAAAAATACGTGGGTATTCTCCAATTGTTTTCCAGTTACATTTCTAAAGATGATGTTTCTCAGCTCACATATTACACTAACGTAATTGTGAAATAAATATAAAATCAAAACCACAAAGAAACCTGCAGACCTGGGAGTTTTCATCAAGTATTATTGCATTTCTTGCCACAAAATTAACTGGCACCTTCCTGCTATACGGGAGCATAAGCTTGGTCCTACTTTACTATTTTACATTTTTGCTTTTAACCCACAGATTCATTTGTAAGCCTGATAAAATTAGCATCTTTTCCATATATGTGAATTTCTTTTACTGTTCAAATATTAACTCATCACTACAGAAATTCTGCACATACTTCCTTTCCCTGCATCCCCCCCAAAGACTCCCGCTGTTCAAGGCAGCATATACTAATTTTATACCTCCTGTGTCTAACCTTGTGACAAGATTATTTATTCAGGTATCTTCCCTAAGATGTCCTCAAGCAGAGAAAAAGAAGTTATTAGATGTATGGACTTCCACCAAAACTCATTTTAAACAACAGAAACAATGCAGAAATTTTGCCACTTTTTTAATTAACTTCCCCCTAGACACACACAGAGGCAGAAATAACAGTCTCTTTTAAATTCTACAGGACTTTTTAAAAGGTTTTGAAAACTAAGGTATTGAAAACATTACCATAACCTATCCAGAGGCTATGGATCAACAATACACTCTCATTCCATGCATCGTAACGCAAAAATTATGTTTTTTTTAAAGGTAACTATAGTACTGTGACATACACTGGGGAGGCGGGGGGAGATAACTCATTTAGGTTACTGTTCTATGGTGACAGGTGTCAGAAACACGCTTCCAACTACTGTTGGTTTCTAAGGGAACTGTTCCGTTAGGAGTCAAATTTAATCCTCTATTTTCAAACGTCAAGTCCTCGAGCCTGATGAGGCAATCCAGCCTCTGAATACATCTCTTGTGAGAAGTCACACACATGCATGAAGGCAGAAAGTAAGCTCCAAGCACTAACACCTCTTGGATACATTATCAACACTTCCTAATTGAAGAAAATTTGTCTTCTTGGTCTTACAGACTCCTACACAATCTCACGTGCTTTAGTCTCTACATCACACATCTGAACCTTTCACAGACTCTTCCACAAGCTTCTAATCTGAGAAACTGGGAAACCCTCTCTTTTTCCCAGCTTTTCCCTCTCCTTTCCAGAGGAAAGAAAAAAAAAAAAAAAAAAAAAAGGTGCTGGAGTCTCATGTTTTGCCCACAGTCCTTTTGCATCTTCAGTGATCGCCTCCAGTGAGAAAGAAACAACTTCTGGAGGGACAACTGCCTCCTGCAGTCTTTTTGTTCTATTGCACATGTGAACTGTCTACCTATTACAAAAAGCTTTACCCGTCCYGTTCCCATCTTTTTGATTGCTTTTATGCTACTCATTACAATAAGCAATACATATTTCACACACAATTGCACTGAAGCTTCCTATCAAACAACTCAACTGCTTCTAGGTGTAGTGGCCTGTAATTCAGGGGCCAGGAGTCTCTACATATGCTGCCAGTGATTTCTGAGATGATTTTCCACGACAGCACAGGACTGCAGATATCACACACTTGATTCACTGTGCTCAATTAAAAAAAAAAACCAAAACCCAAACAAAAACCAAAACGCAACAAAAAACAAAGCAAAAGCCCCTGCTATTGCTAAAGACTCCAAGTTTTACCCACAGCTCCGTGTGCCATTGCTAGCAAATATTGATTTCACACTTAAGAGCAATTTTTCCACAGTTATATTCTCTAATGATGTTATTTCTGGACAGAAGACGCAACCACCCCAAACCAACACGCACATCTTTTCAGCATATCTGGAATAGATCCATGCCAACTTTGAACCATGATCTAAAGTTTCTATMMCTGCCTGACGACCTCCAACTTGTCAAGTTTCACAATCCTGGGTTATTTTCCTCTGGTGTCTGTGTTCTTTCAAGACCAACATAAATCAGTTGTAGGCCACTTTCTGCATATTCCAATTCCTAGGCACCTTCATGGAAATAGTTTCACACCGCTTGCTTCAAAAGCTACAGGAATAGATTTTGCTGCTTGTTTCAATTAAGTTCTAGAAAGGACATCTACTACTCTCTTTTCCACGCATATATGTGCAGACCGCATGTCCCCATGGTCCTGCAGTTTGCTAGCCAAATTGACTACAACATTGTCTTGTTTCTCTGCCAGCATTTGTGATCTGCTCCGATTTATCCTGCAGCTTGGCTAGTTCTCTTTTTTCCCCTTCTTTAGTTTTTTTTTTTTCTAAGAAAAACGGGAGAGCACGTGTGCACTCCTGAACCCCTGTCATCTTTTTTTTTTTTTTTTCTTCGAAAAAAAAAAAAAAAAAAAAAAAAGAAGTATCTACCAATGGTCTTTTCTAACTTTGAAGTTGGAAATTTCATTCCTAATTCAAGTCTGCTCTTCAATTAAGAATCCAGAGACCTAGTTACCCGTTGTGTTTGACACAGCTGGACAGATTTCTTTCTGTAGAAATTGTTCAACAGCTTCTCATGCTCCCCATTCTTACCCAAGCTGGTGTTTTTCAAAAGCTTTGCACCTCTTTGGGATGCAAAACTCTTTACATTCATTACCATTTCTGCTAATTGACTTGGTCTTTCTCACTCAATTCCACACTTTAACCAAGTAGAGTGCTTCTATTACCGCAGCAGTCAAAACAGCTGCTTTGTGTTCGTGTTCTACCTTGCTTCCCATCACAAAGAGAGAAAGTTCGTATTTCAGCTTCCTCCAGATGTCCCCAGCTGGACTTGTTAGTTTCTTCAGGATATTATTCCTTTACCACTTCTTCCTTACTCTGCATCTGCAATATTGCTGTACAGCGTTCACTGGCATTCCTTAGAGAAGAGCACCATACCAGATTTCAATAACTACCAGAAAATGATGACGTTGCCAATGCAAAGCCTGGAACACAAGCGAGATATTCTCAGTGAGATGACCCACTTCACACATTTCAGTCTTTACTTGTGTCCCGTGCAGACCAAAGGCTTTGTTTCTTAGTTCAGGTGCAATAGTTACTTCAGAAAACGAAAAAAACAGTATTTTTTTTTCTTCTCCCTGCAGAGCTTGATACTGTTGTTCCTGTCCAACCTTCAACCAAGTATCTGTCCAAGCAAGCATCCAAGTGGTATTTTCAGTGTTAAAATTCAAAGTAAAGTATTTCAAGATGATTTCTACTAGCTCTTTCTTTTTAGTCCTATTTATAACATTCAACTTTTTCATGTGCTTATTTTAATCAGAATCTTGAAATTACGAGAGGGATACTTTCCTTCTATCCAACAAAAGGAGCTGTCTTCCTCAAAGGAGGAAAACAATGGAAAACGCTAACATGACATACCCTGAAGAGTAATTCAAAACATAATTCCATTAATACTTTGTTAGGACATGAAGTTTAAATTCTGTGATTTGGGAAAATATACCTCTAAGAACATATGACAAAATTTGTCCTCGCTAATCTCATGTTCTTAGAAATTCACGCTTAGCCCTTTTTGTATTAAAAAAGGTTTTAGGAAAGATTAGCATTTGCCAGTCTCACACCAGGCTTTTCTAATTGCACATCCATCTGAGAACAAGTCACTTGCAGTACAAGGAAACAGTTCTGTCTACAAACTTTGTCTGAAGTCACTGCATCTCAAAAACCCCAGAGCTACCACACTGGAGGACATGTAAAACACACTTGGCAGAAATCTACTACAAGTGTTTTCTTTTAAAATAAAATTCTTAGTACATCTGGGTACATGATTAAAATAAATACGCGTATTGACAATCCTCAGGGGAAAGCTTTTTAGGGGAGAAAATAGCCATTTTGGTGGCTCAGCTCGATACACCTTCAGAAAAAGCACAATTATCACAAACTCCTGAGAAGACCCCTTGTGAAGAATCAGGTCCTTCTAATGACACCTAACGTGGGAGTCATTTGACAAAGACGAAAAGAAAAAAAACTCAGGCTTGTAGCGGATCAAATAGAACCATATAAATACACAAGCATTTAAAAATACATCACATTCCAAAAGCGGGAAACAGTGTAATTTGTTGTTTTATTTAATATTTACGTAATCATAAAAAACACATGCTAACTAAACAGAACCCACTGAAGATAGAGCTAAGATTTTACAGGTCTTAGTTTTGGAAGTTTTAATGAAAAATATTTGTTCCTGCACTGACACCCATCACAGTTTAAATCGGTACTTACGCTTACTCTTATTCACCTCCTACCTCCCATTTTCCACAATTCTTTTCCGGACTTCGCACCTAATGCTATTTTCCTATTGCAGCGGTATCGCATCGTAACGCATCAAGATTTTGGCTTGAACTCACGGTCTCAAGGCAGGTTTTGTAAGAAACTGTTCTGCTTTTCAGTGCATTAGCCATGACAACATTTTCTCAATAAAATAAATATTTTCCTCAGTGAAATGCAGGTGCAAGGGAAAAAGTCAAGTACAGCACAGGAATATTTTTCAGGCCAAGGACAAATACAAATCTTTTAAAGTTTAGGTCATATTCTAGCACATCAGAAATGGTTTTGGGCTGTGCAACTGAAAATGCTTTATCCCTCTGACATGCCTGTCTTTGTCATAATAAGTCATGGCTATAAACACGCAAACCCAACCTGTCTGTTTTGGCTCTGAACTAGAACATCAGCAACATACAAACCAAGCGGCCAGTGTGAAACAATCTCGCCGTTCGTACGCTCCTCTGAACCAGAAGACAAGGTCCTTTCAGCAACGTGATGTTATACCCGCACAGACAAGGTGCAGCATGTCCTACTTWGCACAAACACCCGTACTTCAGATCGCTTGGTCACACGCCACCATCACAGGACATCAGCCTCCTCTCTCGGAAGCTCCAGGGCCATCCTGCACTAACATACGGTCCCGTGCTTCCTTTTAAAACTAACTCCTCTGCCTCATAACGTACGTCAACGAGCAAGGGCTATGCATTTGGACATAAGACGGTTTAAAACTCTAAGCTGGTAGGTCCACAAGCCATTTTACCAAAAGATGGGTGAAGAGGGAGTTCTCAGAAGGAGTTCTCAGAAGTACACAACTGAAAAACTCGGCTTGATATACATCAGTTCACTGCCTGTGGGATTTTCAAAGCCTTTTTTCAGAAGTCCCACAAAGTTTCTGCCTCAATAGGCCTTAAACTGCTTTTAAATCTTAGGGCTCTAACAGTATACAAAGAGAAATTTCCATTTGCCGTCTCAACTCATATTCAAGATGAACATAAACTCTTCCCCCGGCGCACCGCTCCAGAAGTGAGGACCACCACAGAAAGGATCCTTCTGCAGCCGCTGTGAGTTGGTTAACGTGGCAAAGACTGGAACAAAATAGTTTGGTTTCACTAGGAGGAGACAGCAGCCCTGAGCAACACAGGTAATCTAGTTATACAGCGCGCTCTGGCTAGAAGTACTCCAAATGAAATCAGTCACTGTTCCTCGGATACTGCTTTATGATGTCCCGCGCTACAGTGCTACAGATTTATGTGCACATTGAGATTCATCCATAAGCAATGTCACACCAACATCCTTGAATATTCCAACTTTAATGCAAATATTGTATTAACCCTCTCGATTTCTTTCTGTAGTGCAATCACAAGACAAATTGTTTAACCACATTGTATATTTATAAAATAGAGTGTAAAGTTTCAAACAAGCCTCCTGGTTTGAGGTGCATTGTCTGTGCAAAAAGAGTAACTTTGTGCCCAAGAAAGAAAAACAGATGGACGGACTGTTGTCAGCTTGTACCTGCAATTAACTCAATTTCTGGCGCTATATTAACACAGCAACCAAAAAATTTGGCCTGAAGATCTCATTAGAAGAGTGCAATATCTAGTTAACACTGTTTCTAGAAGGCTTCAATATCGTTATTGAAAGGTGTGGCTCAAATAAAAAGCAAAACCAATAAAGCCCACAGATAAAAAGCTTGGGTTTTGGTTTGGGTTTTTTTTTTTTTTTTCTTTAAAAACAAACGCAACTATCTGAAATATGTTTCTGTAACTCAGGTGAGTTCATTTCCAGTTCCTCTGGAAAATGAATCAAACAAGTCTACATTCTATGATATAAAGAGCAATACATTAAGGAGGTGGGGCACAGAATATCATTTTCAAGMTAGGTTTCAGGCAGAAGATCAACAACATTTGAAAACGAAACCAAGAATTTACTCCAAATGTTGCTCAAAAATAATAGTTGACTARAACCTTCAATCACGTACACACTACGTACTAGTACGGTAATCAATAGCTTAGCTAGCTTAAATTTTCCACACATAGATCCGCTTTTGTTTTGGACTCCAGAGCATTGAAGTACTTGAAGCTGCAGTATGAAACGTATCTAAGCACAGGCCAATACCCAGGCCGCACTGCAGAGACTATGTGCAGCTCTCTGTTGCTGAGCTTCTTACAGCTAAACAAAAAAGGCAGTTTTAAATCCAAAATACTTGAATTACTTCCAGATGGCAGATTTGTAAAAATAAATTCGATAGAAGATCTATTTTGTCTTTCGTAAGTATTTCATCGATTTTTACGAATGATAAAGCGTCGAATCAAAAACAAACCTTATTTAATCCATTTGCAAATCATAATCCTGCACCTTGCCTTCATTCTTCTACACTGACAACATACAGCTTTGATGCCCTGATTGAAAAATTAGGCAGTTCTCTTGAACTTTGGTTAGAATCTCGTTAACCTTTGATGTGGTAAATCCACTGTGTTCTTCTTTTAACTTAAAAAAAAAAAAAACAAAAAACAAAAAAACAAACAAACAAAAAACCAAACACAAACAAAACCAAAAAACAAAAACAAACAAACAAACAACACAGGTCAAAAGTTATGAAAGCTGTTCCCAGTCATACAAGGAAACATAACCGACAGTTGAAATTTCAAGCAAATGCCAAATATCCACATGGCTGGTCGCATTGCTTTCCTCCTTTGCACAGAAGCCAGCAATGAATGCTTCGTGGTGGTTCTTGCAAACAGCATCTTCCAAAAGCCTGCTCGTGTCACCTATGCCGCTTCCTACATCTAACCCACTTACAGGCATTGGCCCAACTGTGGATACCACTGTATCATCACTGCCCTCTCGAACTAAACCATTTAAGCCATGAACGACCACTCTTCCAAGAACCACAGCTCTAGATTTTCATGGCTGTCAATGCAAGCGTGACAGCTAAACAGTGTCATCTGTCTTGTACCACTCAGACGAGACCCTCTTCTCTCTAAAAACAGTGACTCAGCACGCAATGCTGCTACTTCTCAGAAACATGCTTAATTTAAGCACTTAATTAACTCTTAAGCACCAGTTAAGTCTGTGGGAGTACTCACAGGGCCTGAAGTCTAATGCTATAATGTGGCACACATACGGTACCTCACTTGGTTTCTACAGAAACCATTATGCTACTATGGAATGTTTTCTTCTAGAAAACCCACCCGTTACACTAGTTACACATCTGACAAAAATGCAGCAAGTTACCTCAAATCCCATTAATTATCCACTTTCTCTCACCACATCCTTAACCTTTCCAGAAAAAAAAAAGAAAGAAGTCTACAGCTGTCGGAGTAGTTCTCGGAAATACAATAAAACACCCTTTCTTTGGAATGCAGGAGGGTAGGTTCTGAGGGCACAATACAGCTCCTGCCCAAACCCACACATCACAGCCCTAAAAAGAGCACAGTGTTCAAACCGGGTAAACACAGCCAATGCCATCTCCGCCAACAACTGCACGTAGCAGAGGGCTCGCACTGCTTGCTCCTGACAAACAGCAAAGTGTGACTCGCCACGTGTTTCCCTCTAACGCACCCCAGGAAAGCCCGGCCAAGCAAGCAATCTTCGGCAACTTCAGCGCCTCGGCATCGACGTGACTTCCAACCACGCTCACCAGAAGAAGGACCGTTCTCTTCGGCACGCAGGGTATTGCTGGGGCTCTAGCGCATCTCAACAACGGAGCCGACAGGATAACTTCCACGTGCCAGTCGGCGAGACTGTCGCAAAGTAATCAACACTAATGCCACATGCAACACTTCTGCTCTCTCTTCATTAAGGAGAATTGCCTGATCACTACAATCAAAACCGCCTCTTGAGTTCAGCAAGAGCTGAATCAACCTCTGCTGCTGTGGAAGTTTATCCRTAAACATCCTTTAAATACCTTCAACACCTGCAGCCTTGGAGTAACAAACGAGTTGTTTTAAGAATTGCTTGTACCCTTCTGCAATATTTCCCCTAAGCAAGCGACTAATTTACAACGACGTCGGCTCTGTCAGAGCCTTTTCCTTGATTCTTCTCACTGGAATCCTCTATTTACATGCAGTATGTTTTGCGAGTGCAGGTGTATAAATAGAAGAGCTTCAATTAATTGCCATGTTACCCATAGCGTGTCTCTGATCAGTGGCTGTTGTGCACCTGCAGTAATAAAATACCAAGAGAGATCATGTACTGAATTTTAATCACATGTTGCCGTGTTAYGTATTACGCTGTTTAAAAACATTTCCTTTACTCCCGAGCTGTTTGTAAAGGGGTGTTACCAATTAAGCACGAATAGCCTGGGGAGGGATATTACAGTTCACACAATTTGGTTATAGTGACTAAGTAAAGAAAAGCAGCTTGATAGCAGCTGGTATTTTTCTTAAAGGGCTAACATAATAATAGGACATTTTTTCATGAGCCCTTGCAAGGGGAAGGGAGCCGGGGTGGTTTAAAAACTCTTGCCGCATTGTAGTGTGATATTATTGCGTAGCCCAAAATGATTCACAGTTCAATATAGAAGCTAAAATGGAAACAATCACTGCGCAGAGAAAACAAACTTAAGAAGCACATTAGTGGCAAGATGTTCCGAGAAAAACAATGGGAAATTTCACTCCGGCTTCTTTGTATGTTCAGGAGACAGACAGCCTGTGCCACTGCACGCAGACACGTAACCTGAAAGAACGTGTCAAGGGGAAAACTAGACGATGGCTTTCAAGGCGTTTCTTCCAAAATACTGCCCCATTTCCGCCAGACATTTTTTTTCCTATCAAGACCAAGTACGTGGACTGAATTTAAGGAAATTTGAGTGTGCGCTAAAGGCCTTTACTGAAAATAAAGTAAACAAGGAGAAAAGAAGAACACGCGTTAGCATCTGGACGTACGTAACAGAGCTGCCAAGCTCCACACATCCTGTCAGATTCTTGGTTCACTTACAAAACCTCAGTGCACCCCTGAGGAACGGTACAGCTGATTTTGTCAAGCTTTGGCAACTTTGCTGACTGGGATAGGACCTTGGGATCACAGCAGATCTAGCGCKAGCTCCCCAACGGCAGGAGAAAATGCTATGGCCAACAGCCTGTGCAGGAAGATGTTCGCGAGTAAGCTCCCAGCATCCGATTTTACTCCTTCGGTGCCACAAAACGAGGACCTTCACGTATTGCTTTTCTGTCTGGTTAACCTGCAAACCAGAGCGTGAGATGAAACGCACTGTGCTTCTCTTGCTTTCCTGCAGGTATACGGTGAGCAGGTACAGGTCGTTCATCCGCAAATAGATCCACACAGGACTTGACGTATGCATTGAAGAAAAATCAACAGGAAATAATCCAAATGAGAGATACTCTAATGCTCGTGAGACTAGAATGCCATAAACAGCAGCCAAATTGCACAAGAATCAGTGCCCTCTTCAACTATTACAGTGCCAAATGGAACACAGTTCCAGTGAAGTCCCTGCATCTCGCATCTTCCTCCATTGTAATCTAATTGGTAAACGTAGTGTCACTCCTAAACCTACATCAGCCCTTGAAAGGGCTTTCCCTTCAATGTCTTGTGTCATAAAAGCAAAAATAAATTATTTGTTCGATCAGAACAATCTATTTGGACAGCAATTCTTGAACCACGGATGCCACTTACTACAAAGTATGGTAAGCAAAGAAGCACGTTCATGGGCACGTCCTTCTATCCCCACATGTGGGGACAAATGTGAAAACAAGCCATCGCCATCCACTCCCTTACACTGTTGCCAAAATAGTCAGCAGGAAAAAATGACTAAAAAGAAAGCTGTTGGATTTATAGTGTACCTTATTTCCTCTATTAGGGGCTTCAGAAGAGGCAAACCCAAATTTAACAACTAGGAAAGCATGTTAAAAATGAGCACGTAAGTGAAAAAGAACAATGAATACTGGCAGCAATGAAAGCAAATACTTCAGGAAACAGCAGATTAAATAGGAAGAGATTACAAAAACAAATTGGCAGAGAAAAACCCACATAATCCAGGTGTCAAGTCAAAGCAAACGCATTCATTCCCAACTCAATTACTCAGGCAATAATGACAAAGGACACACAAGAAAGCCGTTCTCAGACGCGACTTTCTTAACTACTTCCACAGCGCAATGGCAACTTGGAGAGAAGAGAGAAAAAACGAAAAGAAGAAGGAAAAAAAAAAAAAAAAAAAAAAAAAAAAAAAAAAAAAAAAANAAAAAACAAAAAACACACAAACAAACACCCAACACTTGCAAACTAGCAGCCTGCTTTATTAACACTGATTTGGGTGGGATTGGAGCTACCAATGGATATCTCCCGATAGGGCTAATGGTGGTGTAGAAATAGCGCTCAAGATAAATTACAACCTGGCATTCATCGGAAAATGGAAAACTCCAGTTGTAAGGTTTCACCATATACATGTGACGTGTAATATTTTGTCACAACAAACGGCAGACCCGTTCGTCCCTTGGTTCAATTCACTCTGGATATGATGCAAGGCCACATAATGGTGAGGACACCTTCATCAGAAACACCGAGGAGCGATCAGCCCAACATGCTAAGAGGGATCACAAAATACAGTATCAAATACATCCAACCGAGTTCTTCATTTTCACCATCGCTCTCGCCCTTGTCGTTACTGGGTTTCTCTTCTTATTTTCTGGGCCAGCGTGCACGTGACTATTGTTTACTTACTTCCAGACTTGGTCCAATCTTTTCATATACATCTACTACAACAACGCTAAGTTAGCTACTGCAGTTAACGTTCCCTTCGTACGAAAGACTTAACGCTGTTCTGCACAGACTCTTTAGATCGAACTACACTCTAGAAGCTTTAAGGTTAACTTGGACACAGGGCAGTAAAACTAACTCACTTTACCAACAAAGGCTGTAACTTTTTACTATTGTTATTATCATCATTTTTAATCAACAACCTAGAACTTACTTCTTTTAAGGGCACGTAATATATGGCCCATCATGTTACTCCGTAATACGGAAAATCGTCATCTTAAGAGCACCAACGCTCTCCCAAATGACGTCTTTTTACTCCTGTCATTTGCGCAGCAACATCACATCATTCATTGATTTCAGTCAGTGCCTGGAAGACGTATTAAGGAACTTAAATCTATAAATAATACCTGTACCTCACGCAATACAGCTGATTGCACCATCTAGCAGATCTAGTGACAACTTGCTCCTCAGGCAAGGGCTAATGGATACGTATGGCAATTAAAGGCATCTTCAACATTTCTAGCCTTCTCCTTTTCTTTTAGGACTTGAGAAATATTTCTGCTGCTGCCCGCAACTTGGCATTTTTCAGCACTGAATTCCACCAGTCACTGTAGTACCAATCCATACAGTCTAGTTAAATTCCTCAGAAGTATTTTAACCTTCACAGGAATTAACAGGTGTTTGATTTGAGGAAGAAGGACTGAGCCACCATGCTGTTTATCTTTTGCCAAGATGAAAGATTCTTACACCTTGGGTTTTTTAAGCTGGTTTAATGCATACCAAGACAGTCGCTTACTTTACTAACCGCAGGGAGGATTATTGTCAAAGACATTCAGAAAGTTTAAGCGCATTGTGTCAGACYGTTTCTCTTCTTTCCCTATTAGCAGTGTGTTTGAGAAGTGGCAACAGATTAAGGAAATCCAACTTGTCCTTTGACAAAACCACGTTGTCATGATTTTCCAGGTGGTTTATTATTTGTTCTGTGACCTATGAAACACGTTCCTGTGTAAACACTCACTAATCTGCAATTCTCTGCCTCTCCCTTAAAGCATATCTAAACAACGCAGTATTTACTATTCCTCCACGGAGGCAGGATAGGAACAGCTTTTAGTGATGAATGCCAGGTTCCATCACTTCATTACTGACTACTCTCGAACTCCGGGGAGTACATGGGTTGGACTTTGTGATACTGCTTGGTAACATCGGTCACTTGTTTCCAGCACATTTTTCAATACCATTGCCCATATTCACTGACAGAAAAAAACCACATCTCTCCCATTGTATTCTGTAGTGAAACATCAATGAAAAAATATCACCTGACACCTGAAAATTACTAGTTTACTTTGTTATTCAAGGTGTACTCTTCTGTAGGCTTACTATTTGTTTCCACATACTAATAAAACACATTGTTTTCATCTTTGCCTTTGGCTATTCTCTTTTAGTCGTATCAGCCTTCCTCTGACATACCAACTACTACAATTAAAGCTTCCGCTCACCAGCTTCACGTATCCAAATTCAGATGGTTCTCCCTATACTGAAAAAGCCCTCAGATAACAAATAAGCCAGTTTTGCAGCCGTATCAAGCCACAGCACTGCAAGAGGCTTCATCCAAGTCCGGGGTCTTATCTAGCTGCTACTTGTACTATTGACAATTCCCTGGATCCCAAAGCGAAACAGCAGAGTGTTTCCAAATATTCCCCAAGCTTGTGTAACTTCCCCTCACTTTCAAGCACATTCCAAAGGTAGGTTACTGCAGGTAACTGGAGCAGCAGATTTCTCCTTGGCAAAAAGGCCCATTACAAAGCAACTTTTTCTGATGCCTGCTGGAGAGTAAAGACAGGTAAATGCTTAAGTACTCATTTCTAAGTCTGATCTTACCGTACAAATTAACTCTACTTGTAAAAACACTCAAAAGCCTTCTCATGGCATTTAATATGAAGATATATACCCAGGAAGCTCCTGAAATACTTGACTGCATGGCATAAAATATGACCTTGCTGCACTGTGAATATACATGGATAGTCTACATTCACCAACATTGCCACAACAATACTCCTGCTGTTTAAAAGGAAATATGTCATTATTAATACCAGTGCGTCAACTCTTAGCACGCAGACCGCTGGGAAAGACAGCCAGCGCCGCACGCGGTCCATTCATATTGTAGTTTTGGGGAGTCAAATCTAGGTTTCAGGTCAGGGTAAGGGGGGAGAAAGGAGGGGGGGGGGGGGGGGGGGGGGGGGGGGGGGGGAAGGAGCTACTCCAGCTAGCTAGTCACTGACTAGTTCCCTCAGTCAAACATTGCCAACACAGCTGTTTCAATCACAGCAGCACAGCAGAAGAGGAGCAACATCAGAGAATTGCAAGTAGTATGTAAAATTCACATGACTTCTCATGGACAGCAGACAGCATTTAGCGATACATACACAGACTGACATATCTGTCAACGAGTTGCAATCTTAAATGGGAATAGATGGCTCTTCCCGACACTTAAAGATGAGATCCACGAATAGGCTTTCATGGAAGTTAGCCACAACAAGACTATCTCGCTCTGACTTTTGCATAGGACCTTACTTAGTCATTACATGTAGCTCATGAGATCATCTAGCACTTGCAAAGAAATACCATCGAGAGCTGAGAGAGAGAAGGAAAAATATTTCAAGATACCTACATACAACAGAATTCAGAGCATGCAAACACTGAGCTACGGAGAAGGCTTCTTGCTAGCGTCCCTGATTCCACATCACAACGGAAAGCATACTAAAACTTGGGTGTGACTGGTAGGTAACAGCGATGCGAAAAGCAAGTCGGCACGACAAGAGAGCGTACGCGTTTGCGAGTGGAGCAAGGAGGAACAAAGCAGGGCGTGTCAGGGCGATGCTGCACATAAAGCCATCCAGTAACAAGCATGAAGTCAGGCCACCTGTCCAATCACACCAAATCAACTCCCAAGCTCTTCACAAAAACCAGCATCCTTTCTAATCTAACCGCTGGAATCTCTGCCGTCTCGTCTGGACCTTCTCACGTTGACGTGTAAATAACTCCACATACAGTCCTTACCTCGTTCAGGGTTCCCAAAGTGCTGCCAATCCTGTCACTAAGCAGACTAAGCATTAAGAAGCTCCTGAAGTTTATGGACTGTCCAGACCCGGGAGCACCGTTATCTAAGCTACCGCCAAAAGCTGTTCAGCTCATTTCCTGAAATCAAATGTATTCCCCAAGGAAGTACTCGTACAGAATTGATAGCATCCCGATAATTCCTTAGCAGTCCTCAGATACTGGCCAAGCACTAGAGTTGTGACCTACGGAGATGCAGAAGTCAGTGGGCCTGTGAGCTTACAGAATGGAGGTAGGCAGACAGAAAGGCATCTAAGTTCCGTTACGTCTCATACACTGCTCTGCACTGAGAGTTATCAACTAAAAATGAAAACCAATATACACACATATTGTTTGTATTAAAAATTCTCTTAATCTCATCAGGTGATTATTTAAGAGATGAGTGCTATCTGTAAAAGCTACCTCTAGGAAGATGCTTAGCAAAAAGCCTGAAGATCGATGCCTCTTGCTCCATAACATACAAGGCTCCTACTAATAAACCACTCTGACCAAATATCAAAAAGAAAAAATTAAATGTAAAGAGACGCCTCCTCGAGGCTAAGTAGTGCTAGATTTTTCAGGCTTACAAGTACTTCCTCAGGTTTTGAAAACCTACACAAGCAACAGTAAAGCACGTGACAAGTGCTTTTAGAAACCGTACTATTTTAAAACCAGGATTGAGTGGACATAGCAATAAAGGTGACAAAAAGCAAGCATTTACAGCCAAGTGCCACACCACAGAGAAGCAGGCAAAGATCTCTAGCTAAGAGTCAGATCGGTACAGACGCAAGTAAAGAATATGTGAACAAGTGCACAAATATGATCTGTTTGGAAAGAGCCAACGCAGCTTCTGTGAGGGGAATCCTGCCTTACAAACCTCAGAGTTCTCTGAAGCAGCGACAAGCATATGCATAAAGACGATCTGGCTGACACGGTCTACTTGGATTTTTGAAAGCTCATCACCGAAGACTTCTAAGGAAACAAACTCGTAGTGGAGTACGATGAAAGGCCCTTTCTAGGATACATGTTGCAAAAATTGATCATTTACTTCTACCCTCTATTTTCTATCTTTTAAACCAAGGGACAACAGTACAGTGCTGGCTGGAGGTGTGCTGTTAAACCTAGGGAAAAGGGAAAGAGCATTTAGGAGAGAAAGCTTGACGATGATCAGAAATTATTCAGTGTAGCGATGAGTCCGACACCCTAACAACAAGTTATAGAATGACCTCACGAAACTTTGTGACTGGATAATAAGAGGCCAAAGGACGATCAATGCAGAAAAATATCAACAGATGTCTACGGTGAAAAAACAAAAAAATAATCCTACCTTCACAGATGAAACAACAAACTTCAAACTGACTATTATCATTCAGGAGCAAGACCTCTAGACTACGATACGCAGTATGGGCTGTTGCAACTACTTGCAAGTCAGTCCTGTTTGTTTGTTATAATTGTTTTCATACAAGTTTTAGACTGTTATTTCAAAGCCAACCTAAAACAAAGAACTCGCTGGCCACTGCGTACCACATGCTTAAGAGTCCAAAGAATGTGCAACTCAGCTATTTAGAAATTTATTATCCTAATGCAACATTCATGCCTCATCGCTTTCCCGTTACCAAACTGAACTGTAATTCAAAAGAAATGTACAATTTCAGCCTGCAAATACCATAACTAAAAAAATATTATGAACGCAGAAGAAATCAGCTAAAAATGTTTTGGAATTTAARTTGTCTTGCTAGAAGAGAAGCACAGCATTAATGCTACAGTCAGCTTCCTATCTTTACTTAAGGAAAAAAGGTAGCAGGGAACGTGGCTTTTCTACAGCAAGCTTTCGTGACGTGATTCAAAGCAAAACCTAAAAGCGTTTGGAAATGCCAGATTTATTCCCCAAACCCCAAAGACTTAAATCCCGCAATTACCTCCTGTCTTCATTGAAAAGGGCACACTGAAATCCCAGGCTTTTAACGCAACACCAGACAGAAACTATCTTTGTAACACAATCCTTGCCTGGATCCAAAGAGAACAACAATAGCGACAAGACAATTGAAAGCAACGTGACTAGCCAAAATTCAGCTGGGGCATGGGAATGTGTGAGGAGGAAGAATCCAGCTGTAACAAACACCCTGCTGCCCAGCCCGCTCCCTCGACTGGGGAAGAAGCCGACGGCTGTTACCACTGTTCAGCACGAGATAGGTGTGCTAGCACTCAAACAGCAGCAAGTGCCCTCCAAGAGCGTTACAGAGAATCTCTGTACAGGGCAGTTTAAAAGGCAGGAGAAAATCTAGCCACTGAAGCACTAGAGGAAAATTCTCCTCACGCTGTTCTGTGTGGAAAACCACACAAAACTTAAGATCAATAAAGCTCCTATATCACCTACTACCAGCTCTTGTCTACTACAGTTCAATGGTTTCACACACATACCCTAGCTGTGCTTTTCCTGTTTGTTTACCCTAGCTGTGCTTTTCCTGTTTGTTTACCCTAGCTGTGCTTTTCCTGTTTGTTTTTATTCCAAACAGCTTTAACAGCAAGTTTTGGGTTTCTTTTTAAAATCGTTCATCATAGTATCCTTGTTCTTTTACGAAGCTTCAAGGTAAGAATCCACACGCTGGTGCCAAACCTGATGCTTGCTTAAGAGGAGCTTGCACACAGCTAAATCTTGGATACGCAAAGAATTATTATCGCTTGCCTTTTAGAAACTAACACGCTGAATTCTGTGACAATTTAGGTACTTCAGCTGGAGTGTAGAGAATGATACTATGTGACGATAGGGTGTATTTGTGGGGCACCGTGTGTCTCAAGTTCCTACAGAGACTAATACAACTAGTCTCCATTTTGCTGTTACTGTATAATTTGGTACACGCATCTTCCACACGCAGGCCGCTCCGAGCTGACAGTTCACGCTGTTCCCACCGACTTTGCAATCCTCTACAGGGGTGTAAGCCAGAGAAAAATTGGCCTTGTTAGCGCGCCACTCACACGCATATACAGTTTAAGAAACACACCAGAAGGTCTCGGAGCAGAATCGGATCCTAGAAGATCAACTAGACAAGCATGTCGCAAACGTTCCCAAAAGCATGCATAGCTACTTTAAGAGATGTTTTCTAGGTCTGGAATACATACAAAAATATGGTGCAATTCCTCTTCCAGTAGGCAGCACTAACCAACAGACCGAGTTCTCAGGTGAGGAAGCACTGTTCGGCCCGAGTGCTACATCTGTTCAGTAGGAACCGAGTGACGCTGGCTACGATAACTTTACAAGGGTGTGCCCCAAGCGGGTGCCAGCTCCCGCACAACAGGAATGCAAACATACCATCGATCTTCACGCATCAAAACGTCTCAACATGAAACGCTGAGGTCCTCGCTACCCTTGAGCGGATTTCCACTCCAAAGAAATCTGGGGTTTGTGCAGCCAAGACAGCCAGATATTGAAACATTAAATGGCAGTAGCCTTGGCAGATCTTTAGCTTCTGTAAGTGTATTTGCGAAAGCCGCTTCCTTGCCACAACAGAGCTCCTGACAAGACCTTTTTCACGACTTGCCATCCACTGCGTTGGAGGTGGCCAGGCAGAAAATTCTGACTAGTCCTTAGAGCGGGCCTGCGGTTCTCCTTTTACTTTGGCGCAGAGAAATATTTCAGCTCAGAACTACTGTTTTGCACAAGATTGCAATCCTTGATATACTTCAGAGGAGGAAAGCTGCTTTGTTTTTCACTTAATATAGAACACCCGAATTTCAGCGCTTTGAAGATGCGTGTTCACACGGCACGTTAGCGGGAAGAAGCTGGAGGAAGGTGCAGACGTTTGAGCATCCCTGCCTTAGGCAAAGTTACACCAAAAGGAAATAGATAGCAAATTCTTTTTAAACCATTTCTTTTTTGTAGGTATTTAGCTCATCTTAGCTAGAGTTTGCACTTTTTTTAATATCGGTCTTGTCCAAAAGAAATCTGAACCAGCAAATTATAAACTGCAGGAATCCACAGGCAAATCCATTTCCTGGACTCCAGTTTCATTTGCTTGAAAATTACTAGCAAAATAACAAACCATCCCTCTAGAAAGGAAATACTTTTCAGCACCTACTTAAAGACGTTTCATTTATTTATTCCAAGTATTTCCCCCAAACTATCCACAATTTATAAAGAAAAAAAAGTAAAAAGATGAGGACCAATTTATTCTTAAGCAAGGAAGGTTGATTATTGCAACACACTTCCAGGTGAAAAAACATTTCTGCTAGTGTAACAAATTCACTGCCTAGAGTAGAAAGCTACCCAAACACACCTGGACCTCTTCAAAAAACATTTAACATTGTATTAAGAACATTAAGGACACAACACTTGGAATTATCAAAAACTGCTCAGGTTTGTGTGCTACTTGGGGGACAACTTTCACGCACGGCCAATTGAACGGTCCCCAGATATAAATATCTATCGCCCACAATTTGTATTAGGTATTTGTTTAGCTACTTAGCTTTTTCAGAAGCCTATGTCATAGCCTGTATAGTCAAGGCTGGAAATACTTATTCTTTCCACGTCATATATTGATTTGCTGGAAAGCACATACATACACTTATTTCTGTGAAATGTCAGTCGGAAATCATGTGACCTATCAACTTGTTCCTCACTGTACCACTTAAAAATAAATTTAAAAAAACAGAAACAACCCAAACCACAAAATAAAGAGCTTATTGGAGTACCGTCTTAAAATTCTGCCCAATGATGGACAGAAAGATGGATAAACCTTGTTCTTCCAATTTTCCTAATTCTGGACTAGACGATTTAAAACAGACAACATATTGTCCTTGCCCGCAGCTGTCGAGGCTTCTCTCCTTCCTTCAGCCTTGCCGCCTTACCCCTGAAGGACCAAAAGCACAAAGCGACCCAAAACCTTCAGTACTCACGCACCCAGCATTAGTATGTGCACCTTAATGTTATATCCTCAGCCAAACATATCCGTGTGGATGTTTTTGTTTCCCTGCCAGGTTTAGGAAATTTCATTTACATTTCTCAAGGCATCTGACTTCATACATCATACACAACCAGGAGAAGTCTGTGGAGGGAAACAAAAATTCATCACTTTGTTGCTCGTGATGACCCAAATGTCTCCTAGGCCCACCCTCAAGAAAGGAAGTTACTGCGTTATCTGTTCAAGAGGCTCATGCTGAAGACACCACTTGGCACACCGATTTCCCACGGCGTTAGACACACAAGGGGAAGCAGAAACCAACTGGTCACTAAACCKATCTCTACAGTCTCAGATTCCCTTCTATGTCTTTTTCATTTGAGTATGTAGCCATCACAAGTTTGGGGAAAGCCCAGAAAGAATGACTGGAGCTAATTTTAAGTGTCTACTTACGTCTGCGGAATCCCTAAGAAGCTTACGGATGCCTGCCCTATCCCACTCAACTTGGGGCTAATTAAACCAAAATAAGGACAGTCAATAAAGCGTCAGCAATTATTTCTTTCCTTACCACGACGTATAAGAAAAGAAAAAAGTGGCATTATGGTTACATGACCATTTACACATTTAGAGTAGCTATTTGCACAAAAGCAAAGACTGGAGGTGGGTGAAAGGGGTTTTGTTTTCCTAAAGAGAGACTGAGTTGCTAGGAGTGTGAAAAAACGCTAACCGAGAGACGTAGGCGGCAAGAAAACGTTAAAGTATCAGAAGGGAAAGAGTCCAGGATTATCAGCACCTAGCGCTGATGCTACCAACTAGTACAATTCTAAAACTTAACCAACTAATCCATCTCCTAGCATTTTCTGCAAAATATCGCTTTGTGGGTAAGAAGCAATTCTCAAGCCCACTCCTTCCTGTGGCTGGAGCTCAGGAGTTTCAAATCGTGACGGAAGCAGAAAGAACTACCAGATCTCTATATCATCAGCAAACGACTGTCAAAGAGTCAGTCTTCCAACAAGAGTGGGAGTTCCATTTGTCTCCTTACTTCATTAGGCTGAGAAGGCGCCACTTCATACTGAATTGTTGAGAAAAACATGCTGCTATTTTAACAGTAGAACAAGCAATAAATAATCAGAGAGGGGAAAGACCTGGTCTCAATCCTGCTATTAGGTTTAGGGTCGGGAACGGGTCATCCTCCCCTTCCCACTAAGGTACTAGTTTAAAAGACTCCAAGGGAGGGTGTGGAGGAGAAAGAGAGAAACACAGAGAGGACAGGAAGGTGTCCAAAAAAGCTATTTTGCTGGGCCAGAAGGGCCACCATGGAACATTCTTAAGGCTGTTCCAGTTTGCTCTGTTTACCCAATCTCGAATTACCGAGACATGTGCAAGCTTCAAAAAATTCAGCTCAGAGAAGCCTTCCAACATTGATATCCATCTAAATGTTATCTATACATTATGGGCTTATAAAAAGGGGGAAAGAAAGAAAAGCTCTAAGATAATCCTGCCGTGGACTTTCTTGCACATTCTCCAATTCTTACTCATTCTGGTTGAGCCAAAAAGCAGACTGTCAACCACATGACTTAAGCTGTTTGGCCTCTAGTCCCAGCAAGTGCTAAGAGCGCAGAGGCACGCTGATATGAAATATAATTAACCGTACCTTTTCCGTAACATCACAGAAAAAAATTCTATCGGAGCTTAGTAATAGCTGTGGGGGAGATTTGGCGGGGGACAAAACCAGGAGTGGCTCTACCCCATCCGCAGGGACTTGGCTCCTCAAAGCCTCAGAGGAAGTTAGCTGGTTAATTCACTGGAAACCRGGCACCCAGCTGCCTTCAGCGCTTTTCAGCATTTCAGCCTAGGAATGAGGAGGTTCAGTCCATATTTTTAATGCTACCTAAAAAGCCACAAGAGTTTAAACCAGCTATCCCTCGATCCATCCTTGGCTGTAAGACAGTGGCCCACCCAGCAAACTGAGAGCATCACACACTCCCCACATCCTTCCACTGAAGCAATTTGACGCGCTTGCTAGTACAGACTGTACCTTTCCCCCTTCTCCGCTCAGTGAAAGTATAGTCCGTGCCCAAGTTGAAATTAATTTATGAGCTAAAATGGGAAAGGCAGGGACTGAAATCATGCCACTTTCCTCCAAGATCCTTAGGTGTATTAAGAGAAGGTCACTTCCTCGGCTCTTTCAAGAATGAACAGATTCATCCCTTCCCGCATCTTCCCTCTGAAGGAGTATCCACGTAATAGCCACAACTTGATTCATACAAAGAAAGTACTCTCAAAGAAATTTCAATCCATTTAGGTTATCATTTAACTGTTGAGAGTCTTCCCTGCAGTCACACCAAAGTCCGTGAGGCCTGCACTGGGTACGGAGCCACTCTAGCACAAGAACCAGAGAGGAGATTTCAAGGAAGAATCAAACAGCAAATTCAAATCCTAGATACTGAATGGAGGCCTGCTTTCGTCAGATTTCTTTTTTTCTTTCTGTACACAAGAAAAGCCTTTAGACCATATGTACACATATGTGAAAGCCCCTAACCAATGATTTAGTTTTAAAGATATTGCGCTATACACGTATAATTGCTTTGGGATTTGGCATTTCCTGCATCTCCAATCACAGAAATACATTAAAAGAATTAGGCTACCATTAAGCGCAGAGTCCTGAAGTTTAATTCTTTCCATTATATTTCAGTGGGATCACTTGCAATACCGAAATCCACAGCAATACTTAAAAAAAGAAAAGTAACATTCCCTCCCTCACTTTTAATGTTTCGTTTCAGTGGCCTGCTTAAGAACACGTTAAAGAAAGAGAGGACAGCCAAAGACCTACTGTTGACCCATGTACCAAAATACCTGTTTTTCCATACGGTTTGTAAAAGGAATACATTTTAATTAGACCCGATCGCTTTCCTAAGAGAAACATTTGTACGCATAACAACACGTCCAGTAGACGGACGTGTTTCTGAGCCCACAGCTCCTGAGAAAAGGATCACAGGAGGAGTAGCACAAAAGGATCGGATGCCTAAGAGAGTCAGGTTAAAGTTAACTGTGTTCGGTAGGACACACACGGAACATTGGAAAGAAACTGCTCTGCAACTGTCTCGAGCCTAGAGTTTGCAAAAATGAAGCGAGCTCCCCCTTCTGCTTCATTTTCTGCTTTCTCTGATAAAGGGGCAGTCTCTAAGGTACCTCGCGAATCACGTTATGCAAAAGATAAAAGAGAAGATGGTAACATCTGTCCAATGGTTTAACACATGCTCCCAGGATGGCTGGCACCACGGTTTCATTCCCTCCTCTGGCTGATGAAACTTAAATGCAGGTTTTCTACCGCCCAGGAGCAAAGCCCAGCTTTGCCATTTGCCGTTCCGCTCCCACCCACGTTTGCACAGGAGAAATATTTCGGGGTTCCTGCCCCTGCTCCAGACGCCAGCGCTGGTGTATTAAGCCACAGAAAGGCAGCCCTGGGAACGATGCTGGAACGCAGGACACCCTCCCCTTCTCAGGCACACATCCTGACTGATGGGCTAACTAGTCACCCTCCGACTCCTCCTCGGCCAAAAAAAAAAACAAAAAAAAGGGTATTTCACACATGAAATGGACCCATTTCAGAGGACAAAGATCCAGCACTCCATTCCAGAGCAGCTTGTAGCTGGACATTAATCTCGCATTTCCTGGGACATGGCTGTAAATATCCCTGCATAGCGGTAGCTACGCAGCATTTTTAACACCTGCCCGAGTGATACAGCCCTGATACTCTGAATGGAAGTAGCAGCCGTTCCTCCAGAAAGAAGCCTTAACAAGGACGGTTCCAGTTCGTTTGGGTTTTGGTTTTTTTTTTTTTCCCCTTATCATAGTCTACTCATACCACTAAGCAGTCAGATGCTCTCTCAAGGGCTGCGAATCTTAAGTAGAGGGAGGCCTCTCCTGGTTACATCAGGTAAGGCACCAAAACCCTGAAGCAGAGAGAAATACGAGGTGCCTATCCTAAACATCCTCACCATTTCAGCCACTGCTCCTTTGACTGCAGGCTTCAGCAATTCCCTGCACAGGGAACAGAGACAACTCATAGCTAGAGAAACCATGCCAATGACCCGGGCAGTACCAAAGACACCTGTTCAACGTGGACAGCGGTAGAGCAGGAGTTGAAATGGAAGTGATTTACAGTTTTATTGGTGTGGCTTAGTACTAAATCTTGTGGGTAGCGAATACTCATATGCCGTTCAGAAGTCACTTCAAATCCACGTCAGAGTAGTGTAGTTCTCTGGTAAGCAGAGGCCACAGTAATCCCACAATAAAACACAGGTATAGGTGCCGTATAGGCGTCAGGAAGCCCACGCAGCCTGGATCCAGGCTTTGAAATACAAAAGCAGTTACGAACTGCTGCTGCCTCAGACTGCTGCTGTTCCTCCTCCAGAAGAGGAGCTTAAAGCATCATAAGGCAATACTCTATTTCCAGTTGAGACAACTCACGCTAAGTTGTTTCCTGTCCTGATGTCAACCAGAGTTTTAGTTATTCTGTGCAGGCTCAGCTGAAGAAACACAGCTCTTGCTAAACATCAATGCTATGCAAGTTACAGGACGCTTTTGAGGAACGCGAGATTTTTCCACCTCTGTCACTCTGGACAACAGAAAGAATAAACTATCTTGCACTTATTTAGAGATGACCTAATAAAAAAAAAAAAAAAAAAAAAAAAAAACAAAAAAAACCAAAAAACCACTGTATATTCTTTATTTCCAATTTGCCTCTGTTTGTTAAACAAAACCAAACACAGCCCTGGGCTCAAGCCCCTTCGTTTCAGATCGCAAAGAAACACACATACATCCTTGTCGCAAAGAACAGATGGCATGTTGTGCTTCTATCTGCCTCTCAAAGTCTGTGGTTCACTGTTTTTTATTATCCCGTTTCTTTGTTCTTACCAAAAAAAGCGTAAACCCAACTCTCTGACGGTGCCCCTTTTTTGTGGAAAAGCACCAAGTATTTAAAGGAACTAGTCTTACTTCTATTTACTTTCCCCCGTCAATTTTCACTTGACTTCAGATGTGACTCTAAGACATGAGAAGTTTAAGACTGCTTCACAAAGAGTCCAAAAGAGGAGATAAATGCACTGCCTTCAGCCCACCCAAATCCATTTTCTGCAACATGTACTCAACTTATTTTTACCATTTGCAAACAAAGTCCTACCAATCCTACCGAGTACACGCCTTAACCGATAATGCTACTTAACTAAGCAACAGGCATTCAGAAGGCAGAGGTAAGGATTCAGAGGAAAACCACGCTACCATTCTAGACATTTGAGAGAAAATATTGGCTATTCTGATCAGAAGCAGCTTTGCAATATGGTGTAATACGTAGCTACTCTGAAGCTAATTTTTCAAATATTAGTCAAAATGAGCCTTCCTACACGTGAAGACGACGACTTAGTTCTTGAGCAAACCCTGGCCGTTACATTTAAGCAACAACTGCAGAAACAGAGAAGCATCCTAATGACCACCTTCTTTGTGCTCACCTTTATTATCGCTCTAAATTATCTACTGAATTCTGTCTTGCTGATTTGTTGCTACTCCACAGGAACTATGCTTGGAAGTATTTTGTTGTGGCTAAGAGGACACTTCCCAGCTACTGATCTTTGCGTAGGGCTTTACATTTCCAATAAATTACAGGTTTCTGTGATTGTTCTGTGATACAGTTGCAGCGGTAGAAGGCGTGGCAGTAAGAGGTTGCCAACTAATACAGCCTGTGTAAATTAAGTGTTTCTGACCGCTGACAGACGAACCCTAAAAATAAAAAGGGAATTATGGAAGCCTACAGCAAACACAGCAGCTATGCATAATACCCAGTGGCACACCATGGACCCGAAAAGCAGCAGAGGCAATATATTTTATGGCTGTCGGCTTATTTTAGTACTTTTTAGCAACTGGAGCTTGACACTGTTGTTGTGCAGTACCAATGGTGTACACAATTCCTTAGGGCTCAGTGTGTTTATATCAGTAGGGCACACGGGAAGCACTCTGGCTATGGGAACCCCATTGCTATGAATATCAACTACTTGCAGATATTTCCAAAACCATTAAACACAAGTTCGTTTCCCAAAGAGAACACAAAAAGTCACTTACCAGCTAACTCCTCTGTGTTTTGATCCCAATAACCCCTCACTGTACGAACATCCCGAGCCATATATCCCAGCTTTGACTTAAAAGACTCACATTGTTTTTCTTTGATGGAGGACATGATTGTGGATGGGAAATAGCCCTGTCAACCTTTTTGTATGGGACAGCAGTGTCATGGSGGGGGGGGGGGGAGGCTAAAGAGGAGCATCAAAGCGGAAATCCTGAAGGCACCTGCCTAAGGAGTTTGCTCTTATATGCAAAAATAACCTGGGCAGTCAGAATTAACAGTGACAGTTTCTAAGACCTGTGCAGCCAAACCCAACTGGAGGAAATTTTTTCCTGCCCAGAGAAAACCACAGATATTTTTTTTGCGAGCAGACAATTCAGAAGCCCTGAGAGAAGCAACTCCTGACACAGACTTTTGGATAATATGCTCAACCAAACGCAGTTAAAATAGGCCTCTCAACCCTGTGAGTCAGCCCTGACATTTCCACCTACAAACTAATGGGAAACTAAACAAAGAGTAACGAAATAAGAAAAGACAGTAGGACAGAATACCCACTCAAGACATCAGGGAGAGAGACAACTGCACTGAGAGCTCTGGCTTTATTTCATTTTCAGTCATCTCCACACACGGAATCACTAGAAGAGTAATTAATAATCATCAGTGGTTTAAAAACATACTTTACAAGAACATTACAAGAGCAACCGGTCAGCCATTTGAGTTCAGTTCTTACTCTCCTGATGTCATCAGCACTGTCACCATCAGCTTCATCTGGCTGCAGAGTACGTCTGGGCACGAGCCACAGAACGTTACAAATTTAAACATGTATGAAAAAAAACCAGTCCTTTTTGCCTTTATTCAAATAATTAAGCCTTTGGTTTTGCAAAATTTATTTCTCCATATAGTGACATGAAGAATTAATTCTTTAAATTAAAAAAAGTCACCTTATGCCTGGAATAAAAGTTTGATACAGGATGGTACGTAAATTATCGCAGTAGCTTTACTACACAGCACACATGTTCTCGGCCCACAAATGCTATGGAAGGCACCTGATACATGCTGTTAAATTATTATATGATAATTTCGGTATAGCACAAAAAGGGAAAAGCACCATAGGAAAATAAGACTRCTCAGCGGCTCTACTATTCACCAACCGTGCTGACAAAATAAGTATTGTAATAATGTTATTTAGCTTCCTGTAGCAAGGCACCAAAAAAAAGTTCACCATTTACAGGGGTTGTTCATTTCTTTTTCTCAAGAGGCAAAGAAAAGAAGAAACCAGAAAAGTAAACAGCTAAACGTTTTAAGATTTGCAGGCTCGTTAAACAGAGTGGAGAAGGTACAAAAACAAAAACGCAGGGGGAACCAGCCACAAGATATGATAAAACTTTATTGCAAAGCACTGAATTCTCAGTGCAACTTGAGTTTTCGTGGAAAGTGCCTGCTGTAGCTGTACATGCTGTAACAAGTATGAGACAGCAGAAGTCAAAACAAAACAAAAGCCTAAAAAAAAAAAAAAAAATCGCATATGCACTGCTTGAACTTCCTTTGTCAGAGACTTTTGGAGAGTAAATCGTCTCTCCCCTCAAAGACTTTTGGAAATGGAAGTAAAATAGTCCACATGAAAGAGCAGACACCTTGTAACAATATCCAAAGAGACCCTCATCCAGTCCGAGCCATTTAAATCTCTTCCCAAGTGCTAGTTCTCGTAGACCTTTTTGTGATTTGCTTCAGCTACCCTATGTAAACAGAGCACTCCCACAGCAATCCCGGTCTCCCTGACCCAGGGAAACACTCGCAAGGAACCGAGACGAGCTCACCCCTTGCCATTGACAGGAAAGGAACTCTAGACTACTTTACTCAATAAACTCGGTCCTCGAAGCCTTACAACGGATCAACAAAGAAAGGATATTTTCCCGTCTTATATGCCACCTCTCTTCTATCAGTATGTTCGCTGTCTTGTAACCATCAATCCCAGAAGTCTGAAGTGTGAGAAAACACATGTTTCTTGGCTACAACCATGAAAGGATGATCCAGGTACTCAAGTGCATTATTTTGTAACCAAGTAGCAGCGTTTAGGTGTCTGAAACACATTTACGAAACATCCTTGCCTCATTTCTCTTACACTGGTATTTGAGCCTGGGGGAAGGGTGGCAAGAAAGAACAGCACACACGCTCACACCCCCCCAAGTCATGAAGACGCCCCGACAGCCACTCAGCTTCGGGGGACAGGTAGCTGGTGTTACAACGCCTGTTTGACCGGGGGAAGGTAATCAGTGGAGGCTGCGAGGTCGTGGTGCAGACATGGTCCCCGTTCCAGAAAGCTGCAGGGCAGGTAGGCACTTACTTCTCGGGGGCCGCCGCCGCCAGCCCCGCGGCCGCCGCCGCCCGGGCCTCGAACTCCTCCCGCCGCAGCACGTCCCCGGAGCCGCGGAAGCCCAGCTCCACCAGCTGCCGCCCCACCGCCTCGCTCTGCAGGAAGGAGAAGACGGGCAGGG
>JAYKAV010001223.1:3640502-3665355 GCA_035582835.1 Phoebastria nigripes
CGCCCCCGGCGGGCCCCGGCCCGGCCGCTCTCCCGCAGCCCGCCGAGACAGCCCTCCGCTCCCACCCGCGGCTGCCCGCCTCCCCGCAGGGACCTGGCCCTGACACGGCGCGACCTGCGCAGGGGTTCCCGGCTGCGGTGGCACACAGGCAGGGCGGCGCTACCGGGACCCTCCGGGGCTCAGCACCGGAGAACGTAACGCAGCAAAGGGGAGGCCATCTGTGTAACACCTCCCTGAAATCAGCTGTGCTGGGCAGCCGGGAGCTGCTCATCACGCGGGGCTGCAGACACCCGCGGGCTCGGCCTTGCTCAAGTCTAACAAAGACTCACAAGTACGGCCACGATGAAGGGGCTCCTCACCAGAGGGGCTTGGGTACTCGGGGTGGTTAACCCTACCACAGCCTCTGGCATCCCCACGACATCCCAGGCAGCAGCAAACAAAGCTCAGCAGCTGAAGCCCTGCAGTTTCTTGCCCACCTGCCTCTGCCTGCACCGCACCTAGGCCCCAGGAAAGGACGTGCACTCCTCTTTTTATACCTCCAGCTGAAAACCCATTCCCGAGTTTAAACTAACATCCGTGCAGGAGACTCACGCTGACGAGCTGAGCCCTGGGGCAGGAGGGGGCGAGGCATTTCCACCAGCCGAAGCCGGGACACCTGATAAGCCCTGACAGGCAAAGCACCCCACGAAATACCCGCTGCTGCTTCCCCACCAGCCAGGCGCCCCGGCCAGCTCTTCCCAGGCTGCCAGACTCGGTCCCGATTTCTTAAAGCCAAACGGGGATAGGTAGCTGCTTTCTGAGAGCAAACCTGTAAGCAATACCACCTGCCTTCTAAGTGTGAGACAGAAAACCTTTTGTGACTTTCCCCAAAGCGTTTTCCACCAAGCAATGCGCACTATCRTTTTTAGAGGTCAAAATTTCAGCAGACGGCACCCTTTGAATATCACTGTGATGTGACTTGTTCGACCAGACACATCCCTGGGAATGATTCGGCCTAAAAAGCGTGCTTCGTAAGCACTGGACGAGACCTTCTTCCCAGTTTTGGTTAAGAACCGAAGGCCAGCACTAGCTTGAAGCTGCCTCTGCACATCAAAGCCAGCCCCACCGTCTTCATCTCATCTTATACCTCTAGASAGATGGTGTGTTTGTTGCCACATTTTGTTTCTCTGGGTGGGTATCAGCAGCAAACACTACAAAGTAGCTGCTAACATGAAAGGCTTTCTGGTCCAGACCTGCACTCTGAAGCTTGCTTGTGAGCAGACCCCTCTTTCGGCTAGCCCCACTGCACTTCTCCGGCCGACCAAGACACAGCCACCACCGGCATGCCCCTTCCCCTGCTTCACATCCACCCCGCTGCTGACTGACTTCAGCCCAGTCTAGGGGGTTTATCTGTATGCAAAACCCGTGCCACCTCCCTCCTGCGGGGAAAGTTTGCACGGAGAGAAACAGGACCGTTTATTCCCTGAGGATGTGTGTTTTACTAATGAGACCCTTGCACCTAATGGACAGCGAAAGCTCCGCGAGCCAACAACGTGCCTGACTCCCCTCAGGAGCTAAGAGTTGACCTGCCACCGCGGCCACTCAGACCTCTCCCACCGTGGCTGGTACCTCCCAGAGCACAGGCCCGAGGCCCGCACAGGGGGCCTCCCCACAGAGGGGGCTTCCCCACCGTGGGCGCGGCGGGGCGGAGCGGCCGACCCCGCCTGCCCTCACCGAGGGAGGCCGGGGCCGGGCGGGGAGCCCCGCGGCGGTGTCCCGCCTCCCACTGACCTCCAGGTAGTGCAGGTCCCGCGCCGTCACCTGCGACTCCAGGTACTCCTCGTAGGTGCGGAACGGCAGCGGGGCCGGGGGGGGGGCGGCCGCCGCCATCCCGCCCGCCCGCGTCTGTGGCAACGGCGGGGCGGCAGCGCGAGCGACGGCGCAATGGCTGCGGCGGCACGTGCCGCCCCGTCCCACCCAATCAGCGCGCGGGGGCCCCGGGCGCGGAGGGCGCGCGGCGGCGGCGCGCGCGGGGGCTGTGAGGGGCCGCGCGCCGCGGCGCTGCAGGGGCGGGTCAGGGCGGTGCGCGGCAGCCCGTGCCCCCCGGCACCCGGCGTGCTGCTTGGCTCTTTGCTTTTGGGGTTTTTTGGYTGCTTTGGGGATGATTTTTTTGGGGGGTGGGGTTTTTTGGGGGGCTGCTCATCAGAGCGGTGCAAACCGGGCACCGTGCTGTGGGCGTGAGGGTGCGGCGGCTGGTCCCCAGCCGCTGCTGCGCCGTTGCATGGGGCCGAAGGGCTGGGAAGGAGGCATCACTGCCGAGCAGTGCGCTGTGCAGCCGCAGGCACCGCACATGCAAAAGCAAACTCAAGCGGGAAGAACAACTTACCCTGCACCCCCGTTTTCCCCCCGCCCCGTCAATGCAAGCACCTGCAGCCTGCGCTGGAAACCGCCAGAGGCCCAGCACCCTGTGCCTCATACGCCGATTTTTTTAAGACGTGTCATTGCCAAGTTTTTGGCCGCTGTTCCAGTGCAGGCTTTTTTGGCTTACTTAGAAGAAGTGTAAATGAAGCCGTAACGGGGCTCTGTGGGAAGGCAGGGGACAGCAAGGCACGACTGCAGCCGACTGCCCGACAGCTCCTGCGCCCACGTCAACGGGCTCCGCTGAAGGGGCCTCAACTGTGACATGCTGCAATGCGGGAGTGTAGGACCTAAGCAAATATTTCTGGGGATTTGGAAAATGATGTACCTCTGCAGGGATGTCTGTAGAGGTTAAAAACAAGATGCGATGGGGAGAGGAGGAACGTGGGGGCTGTTTTTCATTTCAGAATTTTAACAAATGCACCCAAGAACACGGAGCTGGGGCACGGCCGGCAGCTTAGCGCGCTCCACCGTGCTCCCTGCAGCCCCTTTCTCGGCTCCACGTAGATTTGTGCCTCCTTTGAAGGTAGCTGTTGTTTGGAAAGGAATTTGGGAATCCCCTTCGCTTGTTTCCTTCCCAGCTTTTTCTTCCCCGCACCACAGTGGTAAGTCAGAGATGGTATAAGAGAAAGAAAAAAACCCACAAACCAAAAATGACACACCGTGCCAACCCCCAACTTCTCAAAACATGCAGGGTTTAGGCCAATGTTTTCCCCATGGAGTGATAAGTTCAGTCTGGAGTTACTCCCTTGGGGGGAACATGCCAACAGTGCAGCCCGTGGCAGCCACCAGCCCGGCCTGCCCTGGGGGAGCTCATGGCGAAGCGAGCCAGCTGGGGTAAAACACCAGCTTTGCAGAGCAAAAAGGAAGTCAGGTGCCCCGGGAGACTTCACGTTTGTTCCAACACTTGCTAACGTTGTGCTTTGAGCTGAGATTCCAGAGGCACCGCATCTCTCCCCATGCGGTACTTTGCCTAATCAACATCTGACACTTTTTATATCTGCAAAGCCTGCAGGAAAAGATGACTCAGAAAGCGAATGGGAGAGAAAAAAAGGGTGAATTTTAGGTATCGGTCCACATTGTGCCATCGCGCAATTTTTAGCCTCGCTGACAAAGAGCTCGGACGCATCGTGCTCGTGTCCTGGGACGGTTAACTTCATACATCCGTGTTATCTTCCTAAGTCCTGGTTCCCTGGATGCCACCCACCGCCAGGCTCGTACCGGCCCTGCTCTCAGCCTGCTCCATGATTAAAATCGCCTGAGAGGCTGCTGGTCCCTCACTGAGGGCCACCCAGCCGGCTGAAGCACAACCCTCCTCCCTGCTTGCTTCCAGCCGCCAGACCTCCCCACGGTCCGCAAACGCAGAACCCCTTCCCCAGCATGCCCCACTGCCCTCAGCACCCCTAAAAGAGGGGTAGGAAAGCCCCCCTGCCCTTGATTTTCCCAGAAGGTTTTTCCTCTGTGTGCGACAAGATTTAAAGGCAATATGAAGAGCTTTTATCTAAAATAAGTCCAAAAATCTGTTTTAGAGTCCAGCAATTAGTGCTGTTGCTGTTGAAGCCAAGACGATAAATCCACTCAGATGAAAGAGGAGCTGCTGACAGGATACTTTATGTCAGAGTCAGAGCTGCAAAGCCAGAGCCGGAGCCTTTCTTCTTTTCCTGGACTGTCACAGTGATTTTCCCTCCCTCAAGTCACAATACCGAGCGTACTCTTGCTCCCGTTGATTCCGCAGGAGCAATAGTCCCACCAGCACGGAAGACTAAGTGCTGCCAACAAGCAGGAAAGAGGAAGAGAAGCGTTTTTGTCTGACGTCCTTTCTCCCAGTAAATCCCCGCCTGCTGAAGGGCAGCGGAGGCTCCCCCTTGCCTTGGGAGCCAGACCGCAGGAGGCTCTGGGCTTCTGCTGCAGGTTTTGGGCTTCTCGTCCTGCTCGGGGAGCAGTCGGCCCGTGCAACGTGGCCTCCGCTCCGCTTGCAAAAGCAGTAGCCAGAAAGGTTTAAATGCAATCAACAGCTGTAAATGTAAGCCAGCCAACATCAAAACCACTTTTGAAGTGCAAGAAACATAACACACTGAAAAAGTTACCTTTATTCCTTAAAAGTCTCTCAAATGTCCACAGGCTATTTTTAAATTTAACAGAAATATTTACCCATTTTTAAATGCCTTCAGTCTCCTCCTGATAAGCAAATCTATCTAATTTCCTTGCAAAAGAGCGGCCGGGAAGGAGCAGGAAGGGTTTGTCAGTCCATGCCACTTAGATTAACTTGCATTAGGCTCTCTGCTGAGGTTGCTAGCGGGCTGCTGTCTGCCATGGCACAGACCTCTTCATTGCAATAGGGCGACTGCATTTTAATAATTACTGTAATATTAAAGCACCAGCGTCCCCCCGCGGCTTCCCACGCCTGCTAGCACCCCTTAGCTGCGTGCTGTGGGGCTGCTCCTGGCTGCCAGAAACCCCGAGTAAAACGTCAGTGTTTCAGCAGCAGCCCTCGACRTGCAGCGCGGCAGCCCCCACGCCCCTTGGGAAATGGGGTGTGAGAGGGGAAAGCACCTGCAGCCCCTCAGCCCGCCACAGTCCTCAGCCACCCCGGGTAGGAGAGCGCAGGTTTCACCGGCCCCCGGAGGGAGGGGATGCCCGGGCTGGTTCCTCAGCCAAATTTAACCCAACAGCTCTGAGATGCGATAAATGCTCCTCTTCTCCTCGGTGGGAACAGCGAGGGACGCCAGGAGAAACACAGTTCAACCAGACCCACAAGCACGAGGTGACGGCGGTGCTCACCCCCTGCAGGCGCGGGGCCTGCAGGAGGGCTGGCTCGGGGGGAACCCGAMCGTCGGCAGCACCCCTCCTTCCTTGGCCGAGTCCCAAGGGCGACGTGCTCGAAGGGTGGCCCCCCCGCACTCCCATCCCTCCCAGCAACCGCAACAGAGCAAGCAGCACTTCCCGGTAGTTGCTATGGCAAACGCTGGATGCTGCCATCACGGCTCAGTTCGGGATCCGTTCTTGCCCAGAAATACGCGGATGAAAGCATTTTTTTGTCATACAGGCTAGTTATCCACAAGAATTTTCCCTAAAATGAGATTTAAAAAATACCTTTTTCCTCTGAGGGAAAGCAGTAGCAGCAARGGACCTGCACATTCGCTCCTCTCTTACCTGCCCAGGGAGCTCCGGGCACCCGCCCAGGGCTGAGGCTGAGGACGGCACCCTCCTACGCGGCTCCTGCAAATGTTTTCATTCAATTAGTTCATTTAGGTGGCCCCATGCTTCACTTACCTTTAATTACACCTAATTGTGCCTGGCTGCCGAACGGCAGGTAAGCAGTGCTACTCGAGTTTTGTCAATTCGCGGTCAGGCTGTCTCGCCGGAAATGGCCGGGGTGCACAACGCACCCTTGTTTGTCTTGCACTCCCCTGCTGTGACTCAGGCCCAAACAACTGCCCCAGAGGAGCCATCGGGAGGTTTGTCTCAGCGCACAGTATGCGGAGCATGGCATACAAAGGAAGCACGTGCAGCGATTTTGCTCCGCTCCACCCTGTTGCCGACACCACGCCRGCCAAACCCCCTGACAAAAACATGCATAGCGGCTAATTTAGCAACACTCATTTTTCTCCTTCAGGGGAAGAAAAGAAAAAAACGCACGGACAGCAGACAGGCAAGAGATTACACAACCAGGTTATAAAATGAAGCACAATAATATTTTATTCCGGCATCCCCATCCATCCCCGCACGTGGAGCACGCACCCTCGTGCGAAAGCATTTGCTGCCGCGCGGAGCTGATGCGTCCGGCCAGGGGCTGCCCAGAAGGACAACGGGCAAAGAACTACAATTTCAATGGAAATAGCCATTTGTACCATGATAAGATTTGGAGAAAAGGCTCGGCAGTGCCGCCCGCCCTCGTTATTGCTGCTTAACACTAGCAGGGCTCAGGTCGGGAGGAGTTTTGCTAACGCAAGCCCGCCTGGGCTCCTATTAAGGCTTAACTGGTGAGGTTCAATGCTACCGTTTTCTGTACGTACGCAACACAGCTAAATGCCAATTAAAAACTCCACACGCACGATTACTCCACAGATAACACCACAACCAAGAAACAAATCGACAGTCGGGGCCATAGGGCAACCTGGCTGGGAAAAAACACTTCCGAAGGTACAAGTAACTGTAACAGCATTTATTGCCACATCGCCTCGCTTGCTAGAAAACAAAACCCTTTCCGCCCCCCCATAAGTGTGTTGTGAATGATAAAATAAATCAGCAGCGCAAACTGTCAGAAGAAACCGGTGGGCACCAAGGGGCCAAAGGCGTCCCCATCCCTGGGGAGCAAGGGCGCAGAGGGGCTCCCCCCGGCCACCGCCCGGGGAGGGGTCTCGGCACGGCTCCCTTCCCGTGCACGAGGGAATGCCACGGGGCTGGGGCAGAGGTATTTTAAACACAGGCATCGAAGCCATACTTTGATGGACAGGAGGAGACTCGCTCCACCAGCTGTCCAGGGAAGAACGGGAGAGATCACCAGGAGCGGGGCTGCAAACAGCCGCCCTCCTGAAGCCTGCAACCCAAAAAAAAAAAAAAAAAAATCTATTATTGCCAACAAAGAGTTTTAAGACCCCCTTGCATCACAGATAACGTGAATGAATTTGTTGGGCTTGGGCTTGGTCTTGTTTTGTTGTGGAAGGGAGGAGCTGGTTTGCAAGAGAAGGGGAAGGGACAGACCTGGATATATGGTGTCTGAGGTATGGTCGGAGGAAAAAAGTGCAGCAAAAAGGAGATGCAAAAAAACCAAAAAGGAAGAAAAAGCACTTAGTAGGTTGGCTCTGAACATATCTCTTGTATGAAAATGATTGTCAAAAGAGTCACTAGTGAAAATAAGGTAAGAAAATATGTTTGCCATAGAGGTACCTTTCTGTTTCTTTCAACAACAGAAAATTAACCTGAGGTCCATCAAGTGTTTTCTGTTCACCGCAGGAATACTCTTTGGAAAGCCCAAGTTATGTCGTCCCAGCGCACGCCTCCGAGGATGCCGTCCACTTTGCGAGGTGAAGAGAAGACCCCAAGCCCAACACGGCTACCCAGAGCCCCCCTGCGTCTGTCCAGGGAGCGGGGGACGCAGGTCTCCCRGGGGATCACGCCCAAAAGCTGCCAGGTGCCCGGTCTCTCCTGCGCCGGCATCCCCGCCGTGGCACACTACCCGAAGCGAAACTTCAGCCGGTACTTGACGGGGCTGGGGTTTTTCCGAGGTGGGGATGGGGCGACCTTCGGTTTCGGTGGCGGCAGGGGCTTCTTTTCGGGGAGGGTGACGGTAAAGGCGAGCTCAGGGGGCTGGGGCTGCCGAAAGCGGGGGAGGAAGTGTGTGGAGACGTGCTGGGGTCGGGCGCGGGGGCTGCAGCCCCGCTTGGCTTTGCCCCGCTTGTTGAGCGCCACGTACCACTGGCGGCCCGAGCGCGGGCTGCGGTGGACAGCCGAGGCGTAGGTGTTGTAGCTGTTCTCCTGGAAGCGCTCCCGAAACTGGCAGTCCGCTGTGAACCGGGCCTGCGGGGACAGAGCCAGGGGCACGGTTACCAAAGGGCTGGTTTTACCTGTCCCCTGCCCCACGACGCTGGCTGGGTTGTTAAGTCTCCCAAAACCAGGTCCAAAGGGGCAAGCAGCAACACGGGGCACCTCGGAAACCCACTCCGAGGCCACCGGGCACCCAGCAATTTGGAAAACCCCCAACACAGGTACGTTCAGTACCTGCTTGCCACCCAATTTTGGACTTTCTTGGAAAAAACAGGCTTGGACTGCCCCAGCAGCACCCTYCCCTCCCGCCCCAGCAGCACCGTTCCTCCCCACCCCAGCTCTCCTCCTGTCCTTTCCACCGACAGGAGGGAGGACTCAGCTCCGTACCCGCTGTGCTGCAGCCCCGCTGAGGATCCTGGGGTTGAGCCCCCACTCCATCTCCATTCCCACCCTTGCACCCCTCGCTTGGGCACTGAATCATCACTTAATAATCTGGAAAGGCAATTTGCATGCAGATTTTCATTGCTTCACTGAACATGGCTTTGATTGTATTGAATTTTTTTTTTCTTCTTCTTCATCTTAAATGAACTCGGGGCGTTTTGTCCCTAGAGAACCTGAAGAAATTACTTGCAGCCCAAGAGCATCACCTCTTATAAACAGGGTGGCCGCACTGGCTCCTGGATGGCCGAGGGGAAAGGCTTCTCATTGCCCGAGAGGACAGGCGGAACGCTGCCCATAACAGCTCCTTGTTGTTGTCAAGGGGAGGGAGGGAAAAAAAAGCATGCAGAATTAAAAAAATAGAGCCATCACGCTCCAGCTATGTACCCACGGCCCTGTGACACCTGGCTGCAGCTTCCAGCCACCCTTCTGAAATCCTTTGCCACGCTTTCATCTGACCATGGGCATGGTACCCGGTGCCCCGATAGCCTCTCCAGTGACGCCTGGGGCACCGCAGTCTGATTGCAAAGCAACGCTTCAAAACTGCCGACGTGAAAGGGATGCGGAGCTCTTTAGCTTCAAAACCCCCAGCAGCGGAGAACAAGACAAAACCCCCAAGCAGTGCTTTATAACCATGCAGAAGGCCCAACTGGCTGGGATCATTTTTAAACTCCTCATTTAACCAGAGGAGTTGAGTCCTACAATACAAGTGACAGAGTCCCCGACCTGCAATGCGTTTTTTTTTTTCCTTTGCACTTTGAATTAAGTCTCCTTTTGCTCTTCGCTTGAAAGAAACGTCACCTTGATGACTCATCTTTGCTTTCCCTGTCTTTTAGACATCCTCGCCCATGCACGAGCATTCACCTTTCCGAGGCAAGGCTTTGCTGACCCCTCGTTGCTCTCTGAAGCCCGGACACGCGCAGCGGCGCTCGGGCAAGACACCCCCGCATCAGCCTTTGCACAGGGAGGTTTTAGGATTGACCGAGGCACCGATGAGTGCCTGAAAGGGTGCTCAACACAGAAGGGACCCTGCCAGGACTCTGAAACAGGCCCTGCCTTTCCCCATGGGATTTGGGCAAATGGCAAGAGCAGGCTTTTTTGGTGTAGGAGATGAAGTTGGCTGCCCTGCCCYGGGCATTGAGGCTGGCCACGGCCAAGGATCCGAAACTGAAATCGGCTCCGGCGGGCTTTGCAAGCGCTGCTGTGAATAGCAGAAGATGCTCGTGCCCCTCCTCATACGTATCCCCGTACAGACAGGTCAGCTCACCGCTGCTTTGCTCGTGGGTAAGCCAAACTGGCGTTTCCGATCTGGCCCAGCGTTTTGGGGCAATGCCACCCCGCAGAGGCAGGTGGCAGTAAGAGGGCTGCCCGGCTCCCGGTCTGGAGCATCACAGGAAAAGTTCCTGCTTAAAGTGGTTTTGGGGGAACTGCTCCCTAAGAGTCAGAGTAGCATCCCCTCCAAAGTGGGATTTGGGGAAGCGGGGGAGGTCCCCAGCCCTGGACACAGAGGGATGCCGTGGGCTGCTCCTGCAAGCGGCGCGGGGAAGGAGGAGACCCGCAGACAGCCCGCGTGGAGGGAAGCCCTCACCCCCAGGCAGCAAACTGCCCCGGGGATGCACATCAGCTGCTGCTGCACCATCACTCTGACAGGCTTCCCCACGTCCCAGCCTCTGAGCTCAGCAACCACACCGCTTCAGCCAGGGAAAAGGCATTTTTCCCAGCACAGGGCAGGCGGTGCAGCCACGTTGCGCTGGCTGGCCGTTGGATTTGCTCTGCAGCAGCTCCAGAGACAATCGAGAAGAGCAATCCTGAAATCAATTAAATTTCAAAATCCAGTTCAACAGAGATTTACCCCAGTGAGGACCGCGGCATTCGGTCGACTCAGAACAACTCCTGAGAAAGGAGAATTACCTGAACCCCCTGCGGGAAAATCTCTCCTCTGGGGTTCGTGCCAGCCCCTGCCGAGACCGACACCAAACCCCCTCCTGCCTGTTCCATGCTAAAAATGTACAAACAGGGGACTGAGGATTTAACAACGAGGAAAAAGCCATCTGTGCACGCAACTGATAATTGCCGAGATTACTGTCATTTTCTGAAGCCGGTGCCTCTAAAAATGAACTGCTTGGTAATTTAATTAAGTTGCCATCAAAAAAAAAAAAAAGGAGGGCTGCTGTAAAGCACCAAGCTGGGATAAAGCCGGGCCCCGAGAGCCGGTTTCGAAGGAGCCTGAATCCCTGCAGGAATGACTTTTATCTGCGGTTCAGCACAAAGTCACCGGCGTGACTCCCATATCAAAGCGCTGCCCTGAGTGACGGGCGCAGGACGCGCTTTGTACTGCTCAAAACTCATTAGGCCATGAAATAACTTCATCCTGCCAAGGCAGGAAAGAACAACAGATGCCGGGTTTGCATTATCGGTGTTATTTAGCCCAGCAATCTTTAGACATTTGGGTCAAGTTTCTACAAATTTGCGGCTTTCATCCGACCAGGGCATCGCGTGTCCTCGCCCCCTGCTCTGACCCGCCTAATTGAGGTTCCTCTCCGGCACTGCCCTTTGTGAGCCGACAATTAACCGTACACCGACGAGGTTTGATTTAATTTCTGCCTGCGCCAGGGCATAAATCAAGCTTCAGCTTGAATAAGGGGCCCATTGTAGACCGCGAGGGAGGGGAGGCTCTGGAGGGTCCGGGGATCACGCTCCACCTGCTTCCCTCTCCTCTCCATCCTTTACCTTTCCACTGCTATCCTCCTGCTCTGCCTGCTTCCTGCCCCGTCTCCTTCCCTCGTGTTTTCCTCCGTGCAGCCATTCCCCCATTCCCCTAGACGCCGTTCCCGCTCCTACTTTGTTTCCTAAAATAAGCAACCGTGTGCTCACCCTTTAAGCATCATTAGGTTTCAGGAGCAACACTCCAATAAGACTCAAGGGAGAGAGAGGCTAGTTCATAAATCTCACTTGAAGGCAATCTGTGGGCTCGGGCAGCATAAGCACATCAGTAACATGCACTTTGTGACCGTGAGGTTTGGCTCATAATCGCAGGACAGGCAATTGGCTTTTCCCTCTTCCAGGCTATCAGCCCTGAACAGGCTCCCTGGGAACAAACTTGGGTGACAGGTCATCCAAGATGCTGCCTTACAAATGCCCTTCTTTGGGTGTGGCATTTATACGCACCTTTAAAAGACGATGACTTTCATGTAAGCACAGTAGTTACTTTCGTTTGTTTAAATGACCTCTAGAACTAACAGGAAAAAATTAGGAAGCAGCTTCTTGCAGTTGAAAGAAGAAGTGAGACCAACTTACAGGATTTGTTCAATGCAAAAAGCCTGGAAAAAGCACATTGGACCTGCAGGAAACCCCACTTCAGGAAAACAGACTGCAGAAACAAAAGTTACTGGGATTTTTCCACTCTAGCTGCAACGCTCCTGCACAGGCTGGACGTCACCTGCCCGAAACCCTGCGTGCAGCCGCACGATCTCACCGGGGGACATTTCTCCCCCATGGGTGAAYGCAGCCAAAACTCCAGGGCTGCAGCCCCTTCCTTGTGCATGCATGGGCGCAGGCGGGCTCCCGGCRCCACACGTGCTGCTCTCCAGGAGACATTTGGCTAAAACCGTCTGCGCGATGTGCTGCAGAAGTTGCTAAAAATAAACCGGCAATGCTCAAAGAACAAGTCCTTTTGATGCAAATACCCAACTGCAAAAAAAAAAAAAAAAAAACCACTTTTCTTGGTTAAATGCAGTAAGTAGGAATATGGGCTTTGGGGTTTTTGGCTCCACCTGTCCCCTATCTGTCTGTGTGGTGCCGATGCCACCCAGCGTGGAGCCCTCCCGGCAGCCGAAGGGGCTCGGCACGCCGGGGCCCTGCCCAGGAGCATCGCTGCCACGTGCACTTGAAGGTGTCACAAGGCCTTTAATAAACAATACATACTGATAAGCGGGGGGTTTACTTACACTTGCATGGAGTTTTCCTTTTTTTGACATCGCTAAAAATTTGTTGCTGAAAACTCCTCGTATTCCTACAATCCCCTGAGACACAGCAAATATTTCCAAAACACCTAGGATGACAGAAATCCCAAAATAAATCACAGTTCTTTTCACATCGGTGTGACAAAGAAATAAAAAAAAAAAAAAAAAAAAAAAACACCAAACAAAACCACCAGTCTCATAGGTTTGCATTTCCTCTCCACATGACCCTGCTCCTCAGCTGCCCGGCTCCACGCAGCGCTCCTGCTCCATCCCTSCACCCCGCAGAAGGACCTGCATCGACTCCGGGATGGCTACAGGTCGATGGTTTTTATTTTTTTAAAAGCTGCGTTTTAGGGGACAATTTCTGACTCAGCTGCAACAGAGCAACTTTACCCCTGGGGAAATCCCTCTCAAGGGTGGGAAAAGCCCCTTGTGCCTGCAGCCAGCCTGCCGAGATCAGCCTTGCCCGTCCTCCTCCCATACACGCCGGACTCTGGAAAGGTGTCACACACACCATATGGGGCTAAAAGTACCAATAATGGTTTCTTAGGCCCCTCCTCGCAGAAAGACTCAGGGAGCGGGGTGCTACGCAGCCCAGCCACAAGAAAACAAGCCGTTTTCCCCTCAAACGGGTATTTTCTGAGTAGGATGGGGCTCTGGTCCCCGGCGGGGCGTGTGTGACCTGTAACTCATCTTACAGAAGAGCTTCGACCTCTGAGCATCGTTCAGCAACAGCACCGACACGTTTCGCTTGCCCACACAGCGCAGTGTCCCCCCGGGCAGAGGAAGGGTGGCAGCAGGGGTCAGGCATCCCCCCGACGCCCTCACCAGCCGGGGGGAGCCGGGGTAAGCACCACGTCCCCAACGTGTCCTTCCCACCCTTGGAAAAAAGTATTGCTACCCCCGGCTGCAGCCCTGGGGTGGCCCTGCTGGGACTCGGAGGCCCCAGGGGGGTCTCGGTGGCCTCGGCCCCAGAGGAAGGAGCCCGCGAGAGCATCTCGCCCGGCTCCAGCAAAGGGCCGTGCGGATTAATGTGCCAAGAGCAAACATGAAGCTGCCGTTAAATCCCCGAGGCCGGGGGATCGGATCACCACTTCCCATGTTTATTTTAAGGAGGAAGCACAGCTCCCGGAGGCGCCCAGGTCCCAGCACCGAGGGCCTGGGAGGCGCTTTGGGGGGCCGGTGGGCCGCCCCTCCTCACCCCACATGCCCCAGCGGTAGCGACTGCCAAGAGGCGTGGGGTTGTGCAAGCCCACTGCAACAAGGTATGTACCGGCTCCAGCACGCTCCCTGTCCTCGAGGGCGCCCCAAAACCTTCCGGCCTTTGGTGGGGGGGGTGGCCGTGCTGGCTGGGAGACATACTCCTGGTTATTGGGGTGCCCTGGGTCACACCCARTTTCCCAGGGGCCAAAGCAGGGGTTTCCCTGCCAAAAGCCGACTTCTTCCCCGCAGGGGACGGCTCCTCGGGGCAGCACGCCGGCACGGCCCCACCCCCGCCACCAGCACGTGCCCCGAGCCGGGGCTGGCTCCGCTCCGAAGTGCGGAGCTGGCGCTGCCGTCATCTTTCCGGGGAGAAAATCTCAGATTAAAGAGGAAAGAACTTCACATTATCAAGTCCCTGTGAGGCAGCTGTGGCGTCAAAGGCTGCGCACGTCTCACAGGGGAGAGCCCCTCTGCCATGCCGCTGCGGGACAGGCTCCGGGGTGGGGCACGGCGCAGGCAGCCCCTCCAAACTCACGTCTCCCAAAACAGCCCTGGCGTGGATGCCCCGTTTTTCCATCCATCCCTTTTGCAGCCCCTAACCCCCTCCCGGCCATGCATCCGCAGTGCTCCTCGAAACCCCAAGCAGGGTTTCTGGCCTCCCAGCACCCCCACCCACGGGCTGCCCTCCTTTGCAGGGCCACGGCACAGATCAGGGCCCGAATTATTCAGTCGAGGCCAGATGTGGCCGTTGCTCCGTAAGCACGCCCGACAGCTGAAGCCACGCGTGCTGCCAGGGTCACCTCAGGCCCAAGCCCTCAGGCTCTTAAAGTGATTTTTCATCCCCGCCTGCCATTTCATTCCCTCTAACAGGATATCACGGCAACTCCGRCCCGAAGGATAAGCCATGAGTTAGCACAGCTTTCTCTCAGGGGAACGTCAGCCTCAGTCCTATTTTTAAACTAAATGTATCCTATCGCTGTGCTGGAAGAATGAGAATGCAGAGGGAAGGATGGAAAAGTTACACGGGGAAAGGACGGAAAAGGGGGGCAAAGGAGAGCCCAGTGCAGCATCCTCCCCGCCGGTACCCCAGCAAGGTGCTGCGGTGGGAGCACAAACCTTGCGCCTTCACGTCGATCCCCATGGTCTCGCTTCCTCAAGGCGGGCGAACCCCGCGAGGCAGCACTTCCCAAAGTGAGCAGGGCAGAGCTCGCTCCACTCCCCGAGGCAGTGTCCCACCCGAGCCCGCAGCGCCCAGCACCCCTGGCCCCCCCAGCACCCCCCGGCAGGCAGGACCCCAAATTCACCTTTCCCGAGGCCGCCTGGGCTGCAGCTCGCCCCAGGTGAAGGCAGCAGAGAGCGAGGGGCTCCATCACCCCAGAGGAGACACCCCCAGGGATGGGGATGCCGCAGCCCCGGGGCCGCACCGGGGGGAGTGCCCCGCTGCCCCCCGCGCTGGGGCACGATCAGTCGCCCCCCGGCCCCCCCGACCACCCGCCCGGGCACTCACTGAGCGGGCTTGCGTCGTGGGCGCCGTCCACCCGGCCGTCGGGGTGCAGCTGGAGGTGGAAGCCGATGCCCACCCGGCAATACAGCCGGCCCCGCCGCCGCCCCGGGCGGCTCCGCGGGAAGCGGCTCGCCCCCGCCGCCGCCGCCGAGGAGGAGGAAGAGGAGGAAGAAGGCGCAGGGGCATTGCGGCCCGCCGGCCCCGGCTGCGCCCCGCCAGGCACCTGCTCCCGCCGGGCGCGGGCGGGCAGRGCGAGGAGGAGGAGGAGGAGGAGGAAGAACGGGCTCATGCTGCCGGCGGGAGGGAGGGCGCCGCGCCGCATCCCGCTCCGCCGCGGAGCCCCGGCGGGGGGGACCGGGGACGGGGGGGACCGGGACGCCCCTCCCCGCCGCCGCCAGCGGGGTATTTATAAGCGGGCGGCGGCCCCGCACCTGTGCCCGGCCCCGGCAGCGCCGAGCACCCCCCGCACCGCCCCGGCTGCGCCGCCCTCCGCAGCAGATGCTGGGGCTCGGGGGGCGCATAAATCTGGGGAATTAACTTGTCCGCCCCGCCGAGACGGAGGCGCTGGGGCTGCGCCTCGGGTTACCGCCGAGAAATACCTTGTCAGTGGCTTCACCATGGCCGGGCAACGGGGCTCGGTGGGGCCGGCGGAACCCTTGGGAAGGGGAAGGGATTGGGTTGCAGCCCCCCAGGCCGGGGGCGCGGGGGGATGACAGCCGGCAGCTGCACAGTCAGCCCAGCCTCAGCCTCGGGCAAGGGGCATGGGAGCGGATTTGGGGCTGGAGGCAGCACCCCGAGCGGGAAAGCTGCTTTCCCTCCTGCACAGGGTGCCCATGCCGTGCTCGGCCCCAGAGAGCCGCCCTTGGGGGTCAGCAGGGGGCTCCCAGCACTGCCACCACCATAAATCGCCTGACAGCATCTCAAGGCATGCAGGGAAGCGCTGGCCCTTGTCTGTGCACAATATCCCCCGCGGTTCCCGGGCAGGGGGGATGACGGCCCCGCGGCCTCCCGCTGCCGGCACGGTAACCCTGACACGTGCCCGGTGCCCCGCCAGCACCGGCGGCCGTATTTCTTCCCCATTACAAAGACAACTGCCACGCAGCGCCGCGGCGTGGGAGGAGACCCTGCGGCGTCAGCCCATCAATCACCCCTGCACAGCACCAAGCATATTCTGCTTTTTTCGGCTCCTGGGGCTGCTCGAGGCTCCCTGCCCATCTCCTGCAGCCACCGGGAAAACCTCATCTCTGCGAAAGCCAACATCAGCCAAACTCGCCCTGCCCAGCACCCAGCCTAAACTCTGCACCTACGTGCCCTTACTGCTCTTGCAAATCTGTGTTTTCCCCCTAACCTTACCCAGAAAACGCTCCGCACCCGTCACCAGGGTCGGCTCTGGCCAGCGGGCTTGGCCGGGCTGCACGCCCAGGGATCGGGTTCAGCAGGAAGGAGGCAGAGTGGGTAGCATGCCGGAGGGTGACCTTCGTCTTCAGAGGAAGCTGAAGGTCGGGGGCACAGGGAGGGACAAGCACTTAAGGGGCCATATCCAGCCTGACTGACACCTGGCACGCTCTGGTGTGAACAGAAAATGATATCACAACAACATTACTGCAATTTCAAACTATTTATCAGCACATGTATATATACACACACATACAGATTTATACACACACATGTTTATATATAAATGTGTATATATAGACAGCCCTATAGATAGATACACATACCTGAAGGGGGGTCAGAGTGCTCAAAAGCTTGTTTACTTCTTCCAGCTTTAGCGGTTGGCCTGGTAAAAATCTATGACTTCCACTTACCCACCTCATCTTGTTTATTGTATTACACGCACACACTGACTCTAAATCCAGATCCACGAGCAAGACAAGGACCTAAAGGGGTTACGAACCTCTCCCATGATGTTTGCACTGGACCTTATGTATCAGCACAGTTGAGGCACACATGAAGGCACAGCCACCTCACTTGAGGAGGATTTCCTCTTCTGCATCTTGCTTTAAAGGCTGCAGCTGCCAAAGGATCAGCCCCTGGGAAATCTCTGTTCTCCATCCAGGTTGAGGAGACCATAAACCATTTCTGCCACTGTAAGTTAAGGTGAATGTAAAAACGTTTCAAGTCGTCATCACGGGGATGACTGGGCACAGCGGCAGCCCAGGAACGGGAAGGAGGCATATGCAAGTCCCTGGGGGAGAAGACCACCCAAAGCTGCCATGCCCAGAGGTTCAACCAGCAAGCCCAGCCTCCCAAATTTTGACCCTAGTGTCCATCTCCATAGTTTCCACCAGCTTTTCTGGTGCCGCCCTGGCTGCCAGGCATCCTCTGCTCACACATGCTTCTGGACCAATTTTTCCCCCGCAATGAAGAAATCCCTGACAACCCAAATTCCCGTGGGGCGAGGCCATTGGAAAGCCTACCAAGAAGGTGACACCTGCCGGGTGGGCTTGCCCCAGCTGGTCCTCTAGACCCGCTGTCTGTGGCAACCCCACTGTGCCGCACATTCACAACCCTTTCTGGGGGGTACCGTGAGACAGCCAAGCCCTTTTGGGTCTGTTCTTCTGCACTCCCCGCTTTTCCCTGCTGTGGGATAGGACATGGATATCCTGCCTGGGAGGTGGGGTCCTGCCTGAGATGGGGGCTCCTGCCCGTCTGCAGAATGCCATCGCCCTCCTCTGGGGACTCCCGTGCCCCCATCAGGGCCATAGCCCAGCCGGCCACGCTGGCAGAGAAATGACTCAAACAAGACATTGTCCTTACGGCACATAGCATATTTTCATCTTCACGACGAAACCCTAAGAAAGCAAGCTCCCAAGCGGTCCTTTGGGCATGAACTGTATCATCTTAGGTTGTTTGAATCTATTCATTAACACAACACATTAATTTCAAGTAGTCCAAGTGCCCATGTAGCATAACTCAGTGGAAGAAAAAAAAAAAAAAAAAAAGAAGCTTAAGTCTAAATAAATAAGTAGCTGTAATAGTCAACTTCCTGGAATAATCCAGTGTAATTGCCTTTGGCAGTAGCGATCCTTACATACACACCAGCAGCTTCTGAAGCCTAATGCTGATGTTATGTTACCTAAATTATTCAAGGCTTGGTTACAGAGAAAACTTCTAGCAAACGGAGAGGATAAGTTGGGATTCAAGGGTAAAATTTCTGGTTTGAAGAGGAGAAGGGCTCTTCTGAGCCTTTTTCATCTGCTGCGTAACACGGGGCTGTGCTTCGCACAGCAGGAACGCTCCCCCCTCCACACGTGAGCGCGGCACTATTTGATTGCCCCTTAAAAATATGCAAGGTAAAATGTGACAAGACACAAAACAAGCCAGCAAAGCTCTGTTCAGCGAGCTTGTGCGTGAAGCTCTAGCCCGGGCCGCACCCGAGCCGCCACGCGCTCCGCCAGCCCTGTGTTTATAGGAACCACCCCTGGTTCCCACGGGATGTACGTGTATGGGTATGACAGCCCCGAGCCAAGCCATGCCAGGCTACAGCAGTGCCCTACCAGACGGCCTCACGGGGAAAGCATGCCAGGCTTTCAACATCACTTGTTTTTTCACTCACAGGAAGGTTTATTTCACAGTATTACCGGAGTAATAGCATGCTGCATTCAACCTCTCAGGGGACTGCGGAGCCACACCGTGTCCCTGTGCTCCTGCAGGCACGGCGTGCCCTGGGGCCAGCTGTTCCTGAGGAAACACACCCCACGTCACCCTGGGAGCTTGCAAAAAAGCCTTTCCCATATGGATTTGTGGCCTGAAGGAGAGTCACCGGCAGCAGGACGGGGTGGTGGCTGCGCCCCAGGTCACCCTGCAAGGACAGCCCTGCGTGTCCCTCCGGGAGGTGTCCCCGCTCCCGGGGGAAGGTGCGAGCCTTGGCCACCAGAGCGGCTCTGCGCAGACCTGAAAGCAGAATATGTGACTAGGAGTACACGCGTTAAACCAGCTTAATTTAATTAAGATGATAATCCAGGTGCTGTGGGGAACCCAGGTGCTGCAGGGTGACATGCACCCCTTCCCCATGGGCACAAAAGCCATCAAGATCACTCGGAAGCCACTTCACCAGCCTCGCCAATGGAAAACACCAGCCTGGCACGCTGCTGCTCCTGAGAGGCTGCAGGCAGCTGTAGGAAAGGGCAAGGCTGAGCCAAGGCCCCAAGATGCTTCATTTAAGAGAGGCCTGAGCACAGCTTCCCCTACAGCACCCTGGCCTAGCAGCACATCCCCACGGACGGGGCTGCCACCCCGCTGCATTTCTGCAAGCAGGGGCTGGCAGCAGGCTTGCAGGACAATGACAAACAGCTGCTGCTCTAATGGATTAGTTTGGTCTGTTAAGACAATAGATAGTCTAAATGGTGTGGATGGAAGAGGAACGTTACACTGAATGCAATAGGCAGTTGGCTCGGGCTGGTCCCAGATGTGCCACAGCCTTCGCACACCACCTTGAGTATCCCTCCTTACTGCACTTACCCAGTGTTACCATTAACACAGGACACACTGGTGCATCCCCAGGCACGTGCAGTCACGCCTGACACCAGTGGGGGCCCCCTTCAAAGAAGGCAAGCCCACAACCCTCCCCAAAGCAATGCAGAGGGATTTCTGACAGGCAGCTGGTACTGAAGGGGGAACTGCACCGGTAGCACAGGTGTATTTGCACGTCAGTGCACGTCCACACGCACCCAGCCTGTCTCTTGCACAGCAAGGCCTCTCGGGACCCTGCAGGCTGTCCGTGCCCAGTGCTGCAGCACATCCCCGGGGTAGGCGAAGCTCTAAAGCCATGGCTGCAGACAAGGGCTTGTGCCGAGGCAAGGGAGCGGAGACAGGCAGTTGCCGCGCTCCCGGATGGCTGCGCCCACGCTGGCGGTGAGAGCCCAGCCTCAACTTGCCCGCAGTGCCGCTATGCTGCTGCCAGCCACCCTCCTCTAGCCCATGGGAGACGGCAGAAAAAGCAACCTGTTCACGCTTAAACCTTGATGGGCACAACRTCCAGCTGTTGCAATGGAACATAGGTAAGAAAATAAAAGAAATATTAACAAGTGAAAGAGAATCCTCTTTAAGAAAAAAATCCAAAGCAAGCCAGGTACTTTCCAGCATTTTGCAGAATAGCACCATATTTGACAAAAACTTCCCCCATGCATTTTGTTTCTTGTGGGTATTTGTTTTGAACCCACCATCAAGACCTTCTGTACTGGGTAAGATCTTTTCCCCCTCCAAATAAGACCTTAGCAGCAGGGTCTGGTTTGGGTTCCAAAGTAGAGAACAAATACTGTATAGGTCATATTATTTTCAAAACAAGTAAACTATTTCAGTCTTTCCTTAGATATCCACAGCCAAATAACTCATTTTTAAGAGCCAGGTATTACAATGAAAGCTTAATAGCTGTTTTTTTCAATTTTAACAGCTTGCCCAATTACAGGTTAACTAGCGATACACACCTTGCAAAGAGGAGCCCAGCCTACTCGGGAACAACCGCAGCAAATGGTGTCACTGACAGGGCAGCACACTTTCATCCCTCCATCATGCCAGCACGCTGCTTTGCATCTTCATGCTTCGCCGACAACCCAGCAGAGAGATTTTTGGGCCACCTCTGCAGGCTGCGATGCAGAATGCAGGCACCGCACCGAGCGCGCGCCGTGAGCCAGGGGGATGCTCCGGGGGGGCTGGGAGGGGGCTGAACCCCGTGAGAGCCTCGCTCAGGCACCTGTGTCCAGACCTAAAGAAAAAAATCTGGGTGAAAGCAGCTCTGTTCAGTCTACATCCATGCAGCCGGGGAGTTCAGCTGCCCACGTCCGACCACACGGGTGCTAATCCACAGCTGAAGCTGGTGGCGCGTGGAGCCAGAGGCAAAGCTCGCGCTGGCTTCGGTGGGGGCAGGATCAGGCCCCAAGGCAGGCAGCCGCTTTTGGCTTCAGCCCGGGGATTCGTGAGCTGCGGGTCTGCTGCCCGTGGCTGCCTGACTGCTGCTTGTTGTATTAAAAACCAACAAAAAACCCCCAAACCACACTTCTGCCCATGCGTATTACTGACACATATTAGAATAAACGCAATTCAGATCTGCTTTCAAATAGTAACTACTGCGAGTGCAAGCCTGCCCACTGCACCCTGGTAACAGCATTAATATCGGCAGTTGTTGGGACTATTATTATTATTTTTTGCAGTATGGCTCAGCCACAGATGGAGCAGCCTTACCTTGAGCGCCGCACGGAGCAGGCAAGGGTCTCCCCTGGCAGCGCTGGGGCAGGCCGAGGCTGAAGGCTGCCCTTCCTCACTCCCAAGGCACCCCGCTCCTCTGCAGCAGGTTGAAGACGCACCTCACGGGGTGGGTTTTGGAAGCAGATGCAGCTGCGTGCTCCGGCGCGGGCTCACAGCGGCAGCTCTCTCCCAAAGAAATGCTCAAACTGTGCCTCAGCGCTGCCTTTTCTGGGCTGCAATGCTGGGAGAGGATCCTGTGCTGGGGAAAGCTGGCTGGTGCCGCAGCCCAGCCGGCCTCTGCCCTGCCACAGGCAACGGCGGCTGCTCACGCTCGCTGCCGCGCCGAGATGCAGCATAGTGTCAGCCCACAGACAGGGAAAGATATTTAAAAAAAAAAAAAGGGAGATTCCCTTCCTTCCTATTTCACATGCAGCAGTACTGTTAATTGACAGAAGAGCAGCGTTGGGCAGCGTCACTCACTCTGACCCCGAGAAAAGCCAGCGTGGCTCTGGGGAGTGAAGGACCTGCTGAGGCCAAGTCCTGAGCCCCTGGGCCCCGAGAGAAATTCTCATCCCCCTCCTTTGTACGATACCCCACAATACAGGACCAAGGACACTGCCTGCCCTTATTATGCGGTATCCTGCTTGCGGAGATAGCATCAGTTGGGTTTTATTTATCCCTTCTGATCCTGATATCAGATTTTGCAAAAATAAAGTCTAACATCTTTGATTAAATTTCCTGCCCACAAGCCCTGTACATTTTTGGTACTTATATAGAGGAACCGTGTGAGCTTTGTGTACCAGTAGTAGCGCAAGGTGCCTGCTGCAGCATACGTGCATTGTGTGACAGTATTTTGAAGGGGCTGACTGTGCAGGCAGGCACCCCTTAGCCCAGGCAGACGCCATGGGCAAAGCTCTGGGGCTTAGCGGCGTGCCTGCAGACAGGGTCGAAATGAAAGGGTGGAAGAGCGAGGTGCTGCAGAGTGCTGCCAGCGCATGACAGGGCCCCGGCCTGCTGCAGAAGCACACACAGCCGCTTGGCTGTGAGAGGCCATAAAGTATTTAGACTTAATTTGAGACATGCTGTATGGGCCTAGATGCCTGAGACCCCGCAGCTGTGAGCCACCTCCTGCAATATCCACACGTGGGTAAGGCCAAGGGCCCAGAGGAGGTGAAGCAGCAGCTCTCCAGCAGCACCGGGACCAAAAAAACAGAGTGAATGCACAAAACCGGGGAGAGCATCATTTGTACCTCCTTTACAAGCCTCCAGGCAGGCGCTGAGCCCCGAAAGCGGTCCCGGGGCTGCTGGAGAAGCAGAGCTGCCCCGAGAGAAGAGCCCGGAGAACCACGCACCCCCGAGGACAAGCCCAGCCAGGCAGCCGAGCATCCCCCACGCTCCCCGCCGAGCCCGGGCCGGCGGCGGCCCCGCTAGATGGCGGTGCCCGCCCGCGCCGCCCCCGGCATCCCCGCAGCCCGCGGGAGCCGCCCGCCCCGCGTCCCCTGCCCGGCCACCAGCAAAGTACCTGGCACCCGGCACGGCCACGCAAGGAACCCCCAAAAGCCCTCCCTAGGCCAGGGAGCCGGCGGGATGTTACTGCCTTTGAGGAAAACTCCTGGGGAGTAATTAGGGCCTCGCCCCCGCAATTAATTGCCAACAGCTGGAGCCACGCGTGTTCCTGACTGCAATGAATGGCAGTCAGAAGGTGCCGTTTTAGCACGTCGCGTGGTTTGGGGGTTATTCGTACAGTCGCGGGGGCCAGGCAAATTTTGGCTTTCAAGGGTAAGTGCGCCGATGGAGCTAATAGCATCAGAGGGAAGCTGGAGGAAGTGATTCCAGCACAGCCTACGAGCGTGGGGGGAGAGTAATCAGAACGGAAAATGCATTGTATGGGGGAAAAACCTCCAGACCCTGACACCAGTTTCACATCAGGGACCCACCTGTCCTCTTCTGACGTACGGGAAGGCTAGTGCTGGTTATCAGCCTCAGCTCTTCTCAGGAAGAGACAAGAAGGCTCGAAGTATGCAGAGTTTTTAAGTGTGTCCTGTCTGAAGCTGCAGCCAAGTTTCCCCGGAGCTGTAAAAGCTTTGCAGCAGGTCCAGGTACTTCACGGCAAACTCCAAAACACACGGCAGCAGACGCTGGTGGTACCTCGAGCCCCATTTGCACAAAGCTGCGGGACTCCCAAGCTCTGGCTTGGGCTCCTGCCTTGCACACCTCCTGCTTTGGGATATTTCTCTGCCGGCGACCTGCCGAGCCGCATACAGCCTCGTCCCTGCAACACTGGGCCCTCGCCGGAGCTACGCCAGCCTGCACGCGGAAATGGGTTTTCAACACATCACCGAGCTGCTGCGTCGGCTAGTGCTCTCACTCGCACCCAAAAATACGCGGGTCTGACACAAAACGCAYCCGCTGCAGGTGGTGCCCGTAGGACTAGGTTGTCCCCCCGTGCCCAGGGAGGATCCCCCTTTCCTGAGCCCTCCCTCTGTCACTGGCTGTGGTCCCATCACCCCAATAATGCACCGGGGCAGAGGGGACCTGCCCCCCACCCCCCCCCCACCCCCCCAAGCGCTCCCTGCCCCAGGACACCCCGGGCTGGGGGCCGCTCTGGGCCCTGTCCCCCCAGGCCCTGTGCAACCCCCAGGGGCTCTGCCCACAGTCAGGGCCTGGGTTCCCCCCACCCTGCAAGCCAGGGGCCCCGCACAGCCCTGGTAAGGGTGGGGGGCAACAAAGGCTCCTGGCAGGGTTGAGGTGGCGTGGAGCAAAGGCAAGGCCCGAGAGGGGCTGGGAAGGGAAAGGGAAAGGAAAAGGAAAAGGGAAAAAGGAAAAATAGAGGAAAGAGGGAGAGACAGAAAAAGAAAGACAGAAAGACAGAAAGAAAGAAAGAAAGAAAGACAGAAAGAAAGAAAAAGAAAGACAAAAATGCAAAAAGAAAGAAATGAAACAAAACCAAAAACACGAAAGGAAGACGAAAGGAAGGGAAGGACAGGATGAAAGAAAGAGAGAGAAATAAAGGCTGAATAAAATGCGGGGCGAAACCGAGGATGGACAGACGGATGTACGAGAGGCCGAAAGAAGGAAGGAGAGGAGGGGAGGCGCGGCCGAGTCTCTCCCCTTCCCCACCCCGGCCCCGCCGGGGGCACCGCTCCCGCCCCGCAGCCGTGGGGCCGGCCCGCTCCCCACCGCCCACCCCCCGGCACCGATTAACGTCCAGCTGCGTTGAAGAAAATAAAGTCATTTATTGTCAAAGCATCCAACATACCCAGATAAACTATAAAGTTTAATAAATCTTTTCGAGAGGGGGCAGGAAAAAAAAAAACAAACCGAAAAGGAAAGGTAACACGGAACTATCGAGACTCCATTTCACGGGCACCAAGTGACACTCTGTAGGAAAGGGGACGCGGGCGGCGGGGGCCGGGCGGGCGGGAGGCGCCCGGTGCATGCAGGACCCCGGCCCGCCGCCCCCGCCGGCCCCGTCGCGCTCCTCCCCGCCTTTAGCTTTATATCTAAAATAAAAATTTACCCTGACATATAATTATTATTACGTCTAAACCATAAGTGCTTAATAATTTAAGTAGAAACGTATGACAAATGCATCAATATGTTGCAATATATGACATTTTAAAAAATGTATTTTTTTAAGTCATTTGCCTTCTTTTTTTTTTTTTTTTTTTTTTTT